>JAECMU010335188.1:0-12737 GCA_016106625.1 Dracogyra subfuscus
AATGACATCCCAATTGTCTGGCTACAGCAGTACGGGTCTGTCCGGCTTGCAGCATCCCGATGGCTATCCCTCGCTGAAGTTGTGTCAGTCGCGGCATTTTTAAAATTTGATTCTGTTGTCTGTCACTACTCAAATTGAATTTATGCGATTAAATCCAGGTGTGTAGGCTTTAAGAGCATTTCAATGAGTGTGTTTGCACTGGATTCATGATACGGATGATCCAGCACGTGCAAAAAATGTGTTTCGAGAATTCGTGACGTCACACAGGTAATGAAATTGACACGCAGGCGGCACTGCAGTGTGGGTGTATGCCATGTCCTTTAACACAGTTGAGGTTCAATTCCACCAAAGATACTGCTTTAAAAAGTGTAATTCCTTCGCATTTTCAGGACCTGCGTTTCTATTGCGTTTTAGTATACAAAATGTTAATTCTTCATACTAGGTGGAATCGAAAATTCTGTTAACAGTACTAATGTTATCGTAAATTCGCGACATACCGAACATTAGACGAATGGCTGCATAATAAAAAGTGGGTGTTTAAGCAGGTTTGACAGAAAATCAGAGAAGAGATACTTTTATTAAAAATTACCTATGAACCAACTGTCCAATTTTATGGACACAGCTAACGAGTGTTTGTATTTGCAGGGAATCGTCGCCATTGCCGTTGTCTACAACTGTGCCACTGTTATCTTACGAGTGACCTTCTCCGATCTCAGACAACGTGTAAGACGAGTCTCATGATTTTATATATCGTCAACGTCCCTAACTGCGTTATGCTTCCAACTCCGTTCGGTTTATTTTCTTATGCACGATCTTTGACGGCGTAATAAAATAAGATTGACACCCAATAGCCGATGTATTTTTCGTGCTGGGTTGTCGTTAAACATTCATTTATTCATTCATTCATTCATTAATAAAATAAGATGGCCACTGTTGACTGTAATTAAAACAATATTAGATGACATTTTGTTTTATCTGAAAGGTTGTTAAAGTTTACTACAGCAGCTACTGCCTTTTTAAAAACGTCTACTCTAATGTCATCATAAAGAGGTCACTGAATGTGCAAAGCTAAGACAGTTAAAACAGGTTCTTTTGCGAATCTCCATTCATGTTTACTCTTTTCTAACCTTAAAAGCGCTGTACCCCTATGGAACATTGATAACGTACGTCGATATGACTTAGGCATAAGCGTAGTAAAATAAAATTCAGTGGTAAAAGCAAGTTTAAAATTATTTAAGTACGGAGTTTATTTCCTCCATTGTTTTTCTCGTAGACGTGTCACGTTCCAATACATTTGTTCATTTAATTTTGAAACCATCTAATAATTTTCTTTCCATTTATGTTACTGACATTGGATTTTTAAAATCCAGAGCACTAAATTACCTGTGAAATATAAAATGTCCGTTAATATAATGTGAACCTGATGTATTGTTCGGCCATTCAAGAACTCTAAAATTCAGCCTATTAAAATTACGTTTGAGTGTTCTTCACAAATGCCTTGTCTATAACTACTGTCTATCTACTTTCACTCGTGTCCATCACATATCTCCAGCAAATGCAGTGTTTGGAGCACATTTTCGTAACCAAGATAAAAGCGCATGATTTTGTACTGCACCGCATTTACACATGTAAATTCATTTAGTGCTCATACTGCATCAGAATTGTCTATAAAGGCCACACAGGTGAGTCATATAGTTTGGTAAAATTATGGAATCCGGTGTTGCCCATAGCTATACACTTGGAGATGACTAGACCTAAAGCGTATGAGGAGGTTGAAGCAACAATATGTTTAGCTGTAATACTAAAATGCAAATGTTCCGTCAAAACCACACACAATATAGGTCAACACCCAAGTATGTGTACTGTTTCGATAGGTCAACATCCAAGTATGTGTACTGTTTCGATAGGTCAACAGCCAAATATGTGTACTGTTTCGATAGGTCAACACCCAAGTATGTGTACTGTGTCGATAGGTCAACAACCAAGTATGTGTATTGTTTCGATAGGTCAAATGAGGAGTCTCCACATATGAGAATAGAGTTAATTGTTGATGTGATCGAACGCGACGCCCTAGTTCATCCCACGCATACTCAATGGATAACTAGTCTGGTGAATATGCAGACCAATCCATGTGCTGAACGTACTGCTGCTGCAGGAAGTCACCACCCTGGCACGATGAGGTCATGCGTTGTCGTCCTGGAACCAAACTCCTGGTCCATTCCGCTGCAGAAGTGGAATTACAAAAGGTTTAACAATCTCGTTGAGATAACACTGACTAGTCAAATTTCCATTAATGATGTACAAAGGGGTTCTGTGATTCATGGATATTACCGCCCACACCTTTACACTTCCTCCCCCAAATGGTAGATGTTGAACAACGATAAACACGAGCCTGGCCATAATTGAACTGGAGCAAGTACAGTGCCCATTGCCCACGATTCCACCGGATATGACGTCTCCACCAATCAAGGTGAGCCCTTCTTTGACGGGCAAGTAGCTGTGGTTGGACTACAGGAAGCCGATATCGCAAACTTTGGTCTCGCAGACGATTCCTAAAGGTCTGGTCAGACACATTGTTGCCTGTAGCAGCTCTGAGTTGATTACGAAGACGCCGTGCGGTCACAAAACGCTGTCGCAGCGCCGTTATCATCAGGAAACGGTCTTCTGGTGATGTTGTTGATCGTGGTCTTCCAGAACGGGAGAGATTCTGAATAGAATTAGTCGTCCTGAACCTCTGCCAGAGTCTACCGATAACGCTTTGGCTTTCATTAGACGGTAAGCCACAGATCGTTGGGTGTGTCCATCGTGTAGGCAGCCAACGGCCAACTGAGTTGTCGTCGAACTATCTTCAAATTTAAAGTGATGATGAAAGAAAAATGCTCATCCCTTTTATTGCTAAATTTGGCGTGCATTGAATTACACTCATGCTAAGCACGTGCAAATGGTGCACGATGTGTCACAGTGGGTGTATCGAGGTAGGTTGTCAGTTTAATCTTACTATGTTTTTGCTTCAAATCCATGAAAATGTAATCTGGGTTAAATTAAAAAGGTTTTAAAGATAAGGGCAATGATTGCATGCCCCTTAATAATGTGATGTCTTTAGACAACACAAAGGTTAATATTCTAACCCTACCTGGCCTAAAAAATATAATTCCAAAAATTATCAAAAAGTTCCTTTGGCCCTTAACTTCTTTTGAGTAGTATATATGGAATGCATTCGAGGAATGGATACTTATGTCACATAACCCCATACTTGCCAGATCAACAAAGCCAAATCATTTAATTTGTATGATTTTTAAGACCCCTCTTGTTAGAATTTATTTTCAATAATTATATTCGATCTGCAAAAGGTATGCTATATTTTTGTCTCTACTATAGTGAATAGTATTCATAATCCATTCATAACAATTGTAAATAATTCTGAGTGTACAAATCGTGTTAATCAAGAATCAATTACATTTTTAAAATCGTGTTTTACAAACTATTCACTGATATGAACGTAATGCCCATCAGTATTGACATCAAGTTTAGCGATGGGTGTTGGTAAGACGCGAACCGGGTCAGAACGCTCGACAAACTGAATTTTGTCTTTAAAATAATAATAATAGTAAAGTGTTCGTCAACTGTGCATAGTTAAGAAACATCTATTTTTTCATATAGTGTTCTTAAAAATTAAAAATGTAGAACCGCACATGCGCTGTACGATACCTTTTGTTATCGCATGCGCCTGAACGAGTTAAAAACGTTGCCCTCTTTCCTGGTTACTGGAGAGTGCATCACTTTTGTTTACTAGAAATATTTTGTTTTACGTCCACATTGTAGATTGTTTACGTTAACTGATTGCAGCCTATTTGTTTCACGTATCGTAGCTGAAAATGTAGAATAGTATTTCCGTAAATATCGCATGAGTTGGGGGTTTTCGTTAGGTGAACGAAGTTTGGGACGTCGATGGTATTCGTTAAAACGAATGTCTTCAAACTTGAGTGTGTTCGCAACCCCTGTGGTTTCTGAGCACGTTACACTGGTTAGCTACCCATCTATCATAACTTAGCTCTTTTAAATTTAGAGCCACAAAACATATTTCGTCTTTAGAATAAATCATAAAGGGACATTCCCGAGCTTTTACGATGTTATCGACTAACAGAGACTTGTAATTCTGATTCTAATGATTGTAATTAAATATCAAATATATCAATCTCCATAAAATATTAGTGGCTGTATATTAAACATGTTTCTGATCGTTCTAATACTTGTACTGGGTTAAATTTCATTTTATTTCCTAAAATATGTTGTGTTTTTTTTCGTACGTACGAAATTATTTGAAGACGAAATCCAGTTTGGGCTTCGTACAAATATTAAGACGACCAGAAACACATTGAATACACAGACACAAATATTCTAAACAAGAAAATATATTTAATATGTAAGTTTAAATGTAGAAAACTCAGGAATGTCCCTTTAAAAGTGTTATATGTTGATATAAAACAATAAAAACGTCCCTTTGTGGACTTTTAAATGCTGAACAGATCCAATAAGATTTTTTTCTTATTCTAATTCGACAGTGTCTTCAATTATCTGACAGACAGAATACGCAGTGAAATTTCCTTCTTGTGGCTATATTTAAGGGAATATTTAAGATAATATGAATCAATGAATGAATGAATGTTTAACGACACCCCAGCACGAAAAATACATCGGCTATTGGGTGTCAAACTATGGTAATTCAAATAAATAAAGTGATGATCAACATCGATATAAAAATTCAAGGTTTAAACAAAAACAGTGTAAAGAACTGTACAAAAACACAAATATCACAGAATTTGACGATACTGAATTTTACTCAAAAATTCAGTTTTGTGCTGTATTGGCCATTCTCAAAGAGAATGTTACACCCCTGCACCACGGTGGGGTTACAGCACGCGCAGGGGTTAAAGGGACATTCCCGAGTTTGCTGCATTGTAAGATATTTCCGACTAATAAAATATTTCTACGATTAAACTTTCATATTAAATATATTTTCTTGTTTAGAATATCAATGTCTGTATATTCAATGTATTTCTATGCGTCTTAATATCTGTAAGAAGCCCAAACTGGAATTCGTCTTCAAATAATTTCATACGTACGAATAAATATTTTTTAGGAAATAAAATAAAAATTAACCTAGTACAAATATTAGAACGATCAGAAACATGTTTAATATAGAGCTACTAATATTCTAAACAAGAAAATATACTTAATATGTAAGTTTAATCGTAGAAATATTTGCTTAGTCGATAACATCTTAAAATATTACAGCAAACTCAGGAATGTCCCTTTAAGATAATATAGTCGCCATTCCAAAAATGCCCATAAGTGACAGCCAGAATAATGTACCGCTGTATGAACATGCAATCCTGACGTATATTCCATATCTGCTGACATATAATGGGCAACACTTATTTTACGCCGTCTTTTAACAATGAAACAGCAAACCATCTATGAAAAGGTTCAGAATTCTACTCCCATTTAAAAACGAAATGTTTGCCTCTTTTTAAACCCTCAGTATGGTGTGTTAAGCAGAGTTTGTGAGATTAAATAAATCCATGGTGGTGGATCTATGTCCCTGCATGCTCATGAACTAATATCACGGCCTGATACTTATTTTATTACCCACATTCTTTGTCGTAGTTCCCCACGCTAACTGTATGGCATGAGTCATAACAATACCTGGAATACTGTTATGACACATTTCTGACAAAACCAGTCTGTATAACAGCTGTGTAAGCTTACGGCAGTCGCAGTTTAGGAAATTGATATTATTATTCGGTGTCATTGTAACTAAGATCGTGGAATGCTATTAACATTGATTGTGAAGCGATTATAATCATACTTAACGTTTGTTAGAGATCAGTGTGTGGAGAATAAATAAATGATCACATATGCGTAATTGTTTTTGCTCTGGCAATAAAATAATGTCCATATACATGTACTAGTATATGTATAAAAATAATAATAATAATAATTTAAAAATAATAATACATAAATAAATAAATAAACACCCACCATATGTAACTTATCAGTGTTTGTAGTTTTACATGTTAGGCATTTTTTTATTTTAATTTTTACATATATATAGAATGTATAACACACTTAATAGGATTGTTACTGTTATTATTATTATTATTATTATTATTATATTTATATTTATTACTAGTATTTATTTATTTATTTATTGATCTACTTATTTATTGCTAGTATCTTGCTACTGTTAGTGATAATATAGTTATTAATTATTCAATTAAATTATTAATTGGTAGGTTAATTAATTTATTGCTCACTTATTCATCTGGTATATCGTCTGACTGTTGCATAATCGGTCTTAAATCAGCTCCCACTGGTGGGCCACTTGGGGTTTTTCTCGTTAGAATATTTCTGATGCTTATGTAGCCTATAATAAAAATGTGTTGATAATTGATTAGGGGACTGTCCGAAGAGTGCTGCTATTGCAAACCATTTTTGAGTAAATAGCGACTTATGGGGTTGTGCTTTATTATTTTATCTCACCGGTCTGTCTTTGTCACAGTGTTTATGGTGGCTCAAACTTGTTATATATTTATGTAAAATCGAGTTATGTAGACATGCTATCTCAACTGGGCTCCATTATAATTAATGTTCTTTTGTTGACTATGCTATCACCATTTAATGTATGATTTTGTTTTATATGTATGTAACTTTGAAAAAGTTGGTTACTTCATAAAATAGGACTACAGATTAGGCTGTACATTGCTAAATTCTGAACTGACTCCTATTTCATGGTAATGTGGATTTCTTGCCCCATTACATTTCTTAATTTATTTCTATCTTCAATTTATACCTATCTTATCAAAAATATCTATCCTTCTCTTCTTAATTTATAAACATTATTCAGGTCACTTCTGTTTAATGCGGTGCTTAATGCTTTTTGAACAGGTCATTTCCAAACAAGTTGGATTAAGGAAAAATGAAAGAATGTTGACATTAACATGGCTTGTTTTAATATTATGACATTAAACTGTCAGGGACTAGGAAACTGAGAAACGAAGCGATGTACTTAATTATCTAAAATGTGAAACAATTGCTATTTATTGCATCCAAGATACACATTTTACACATGAATTAGAACCCTATATTCAAACCCAATGGGGGTATAAATGTATATTTAACTCATTTACTAGTAACTCCGGAGGGTTGTAGTTATGCTAAACAATATTTTTGAATACAACTTGCACAAAAGCAAATTTGATAACTCAGGTAATTTTATTGTTTTAGATATTACCATAAAAGGAAAGCGAATAACTCTTATAAATATATACTGTCCAAATAATGATAATCCACAATGTTTCTTAAATATTCTCAAATAAGAGTTTGAAAAAGACCAATATTTAATATGTAGTGATTTTAATCTAGTATTAAATCAAGATCTCAACACCAAAAACTATTTACACATTAACCATCCTAAAGCTACAAAAACTATCTTGGAATATATTGAAACTTATGATATGAAAGACCCTTTCACTGCTTTCAGGGAATTATATCCAATACTAAAACGATATACATGGATAAAATCAAATCCATTAAAACTAGTTAGATTAGATATGTTTTTACTCTCTAATAATTTAATGCCATATGTTCAAAATGTTATTATAGAGAACAGTTATAGGTCAGATCACTCTGGGGTGGTTCTCTTTATGAAATTGGGTTCTAATGAAAGTGGTAAAGGATTGTGGAAGTTCAATAATGCATTACTGTTTGATAGAGAATACATAAAAATTATAAAAGAAACCATAAATAAGATCACAATCCAATATGCTGTTTTAGTCTACAATCCAGAAAATATTATGACCCTCCCAAAAGATGAAATTCAGTTTACAATAAATGATCAACTTTTTCTCGAACACTATTAATGGAAATTCGAGGGAAAACGATTTCATACTCGGCATTTAATAAAAATAAAAATAATGAATTAGAAAACAAGCTATGTCAAGATATAAAAGAACTGGAAGAAAATGATTCCATGAAAAAAGAAGGAATTAGAGGAACTTAGGAGACTATAGCTTAAAGGTCATTTTATTCGAGCTGGGCGAAATGGATAGAAGATGGTGAAAAGCCAACAAAATATTTTTGCAATATGGAGTCTAGAAACTCATAATTAATTAATATCAAGATTAGAAAATGACAAAAGCCCTGGTTCAGATGGGTTCACTAAAGAATTTTTCAAATTCTTCTGGACAGACTTAGGACACTACATAGTCCGATCGATAAATTATAGCTATTTTATTCAGGAAATGTCCAATACCCCCAAAACTTGGTATTATAACTAAAACAAATAAACCGAAACAGTTTCTTAAAACATTGGAGACCAATATCACTGTTAAATTGTATATATAAAATGGCTACTGGTTGTATTGCTAACAGAATTAAAACAGTGCTAGATATACTAATAGACAAAGATCAAACTGGTTTTATTATATTGGGGACAATATTCGTATTGTATATGATGTAATGAAGTACACCGAAATACGTGAAATACCTGGTCTTTTAGGACTTGTAGATTTTGAAAAAGCGTTTGACTCATTATCGTGGACTTTTATTAATAAAGCATTAAACATATTTAATTATAAATCATCTATAAAATGTTGGATAGAAACCTTTTACAAAAATTCTTTCTTACATATGATCCACTATGTAGATTCTATCAAATGTAACTTTTGCAAAAATGCTTCTGAAACATTACAACACTTGTTTTATGATTGTCGTCATAAAGTTAAAAATATATGGGAAGCATTACAAGAATGGATATTTGAACAACTGAAAATGAAAATTTGCTAAATAAACATATAGTTATGTTTGGCATGATAAATGGTGAAATAAATCAAGTATATGTAGTTAACTGGTTAATAATTAATGTAAATATCAGATCTATTGTACAAAAATACTCAGCAATAATCTTAATATTAATATTATTAAAAGTACACTGCAACATAAATGTCATATTGACAGATATATTTACTTAAAAAACCTGCTAGTATGACAAATTTAATGAATGTTGAGGAAAGTGGCTTCACCTTTTTAATGAAGATACATAAAATTATATCTTGTATATGTGTATGCCTATGTTTCTGTCTATAAAATGACATAGCTTGTTTGGAAATTAAAATAACATATCTTTGCTATATCTCTTTTTAAACATCATATTTTACTTTCATACTTCATCTGTCTTTTCTCTGTTAAATACCAAAGGTCATTATTATTATATTAAATACCCAATAACAATCAGTTTTAAAGTTGACCTGGGTACCTAATGAATTTCTGCTAGATATGTTTTCCTTATCTTCAATTACCCTTTCCTTCTCTTATCTCTGTGTTTCTTATTTTATTCCCTTTTGACCTTCAGATTACAAGTTGGAAACTAATTGTATGAGGCAGCATATACAGATTCATATTTGTAAACAGAAAACCTTAAACATCACATATAATATATATTTTTTTATAATTCTGTATGTCATAATATTAGTATATAACTTTTATATGATACTAAATGATTGTATCATTTTAATTGTAAGATTAAATTTGATATAAGTATGTAACTGGTTTTCAGCCAGTGTACGAAGGTTTGAATGTGTCTACGGTTTTAGCTGTATGATTAAATTTGATATAAGTATATAACTGGGTTTGTTTTCAGCCAGTATACCTAGATTTAAATGTTTGTACGGTTTTAACTGTAAGATGAAACTATAGTCCTGTTCAATTGTTTAGACACTATGTTTTTTGCAAATGTTGTAATATACGTGAAAACAAACCCAAACTTCGACATATTGCATACACAATACCTAATCTAAGATGCACTAAGTTGACTTATTTCCATTTTACAATATTCTGTGTAGGTTTTGAGTGCAGGTTCTTTCTCCTATAAATAACTAAGGCTATTTGCAGGTGGGGTGTTACTACCAATAAGAACATTTGCTACCAGTCATATTTTTTATTCAGAATTATTATACCAAGTTTACTAAGGTTTGCATGTGTATACTGTTGTAACTGTAAGATTAAATTTGATATAAGTATGTTACTGTTTTTCAGCCAGTGTACCAATGGTTGTTTTTCTTCCTGGACGCGCTGTTTGACCTAGTTTATCTGCTGGACATCCTAGTACAGGCGAGGACGGGGTATTTATACGACGGTTGTCTGGTACGTTGTAGTCGTTGTGAGCTCATGATCACTCAGAGGAATATTCTATGCTTATAGATAATATTATATCAGTGGTCGTTAGAGCTGTTTACTTGTCTTGGACACATCCGCTGGGAAATTCAAAGAATGTGCTTAAGGCAGACGTGCGTGAATCTTCAGTGGATGGATGTAAACACGAGTCAAATGTTTTAGGTATCGATTGATTGTGCTCCTTCGAAACATACTTGATAACGTAACAAGTGAATGCGAGTTGGATAAGGTTCCCAATTTGAACACCGACACGAACATAATATAATTATTATACATCTTTTTGCAGCTAAAACATGCTTACATAGATCGTTTCTTGCGACGTTAACTCGATATATGCGCGTACGTCTTAGGTAGTAATCGATTTCGGCTGGTGGTTATTAAACACCACGGCATTTCTTTTTTCACTATTAGAGTTGTTTTTGACGATTGAAATTGGACAATACTTATATTTGATACATTTCTGTACATCCGGTATGTTTCTGGCCATTCTAGTGTTTCTCATACCGTAAAATGCATTGATCCTATGTTTAGAAACGCATGGCTATGGAGACGAGCTCTTGTCTATACGTTTTAAGGGCATATTACCGTTTTAATGTCACAGAAACTTGTTATTGTAACTTTATCCGAACGTGTTACACGTTTATATATTAACCAAACTTAAGTGTGATTTTCACAGCTTGAAATTAGGTTATGCGACTATAATATTCCACACATTGGGGGGGGGGATTTTGCTCAGTATGTAGAGTGCTTGCTTGAGGTGTTTACGTCGCAGGATCGAATAAATTCGGTAGATCCATTCATCTAATTGGATTTTTCTTTTTTCTGCCAGTGCACCACGACTGGCATATCAAAGGCCGTGGTGTGTGTGCTCTAACCTGTCTATGGCAAACTGCATATAAAAGATCCCTTAATTACTGCATTAGGGAAAATGTAGAAGATTTCCTCTGATGAATACGCTTCACAATTAACAAATATTTGACATCCAATAGCCGATGATTAATTAATCAATGTGCTCTAGTGGTGTCGTTATACAAAAACAAACTTTAACTATTGTATTCAAAAGCTGAGGACATTGTAAAAAGCTGGAGTGTTCTCAATGACTCCAGATCCTGAAGTTACGTACCGTTTCAATCTGGCCAGAGATGCATCTGAAACCACTGCAAACACCAGGGAATACATCACATTTGCCAAAGTTCATGATTATAGCAAGAATGTATAAGCAATGTGTAGCTTAACGGTAAAACAGCTGTGATAGCTACACTATATTTCGCACTTCCGAATAACTAGTGTTGGTGTCTTCAATAAATATGGTTACGTCTATTGGCAGCGTCGTAAATGCCACGCTGTTGCAGATTGCGGATCACATGTTGGTGCGACAAAGAATTCAGTGTTCCTTTATAGGGTGGGCACGATATGTTTCTTTTGGTTCATTCATTTTATATATTCATTCATAGATACATACATTCATTTATTCATTCATTCATTCAATAACTCGACTAACTGGCTGATCTGTCCTAGGTGTTAGAGGTTCCCAGACTCATGCAGCACTACCGGAAGCAGTCTTATTTCATGGCGGACATCGTGGCGATTTTACCCTTCCACACCCTGTACAATATATTTGCAGGTAATCGTCTAGTTACTTCAACTTAAACTAAGGGGATTCAAACCACGGACTCTCAGTACCAGAGTCCAGCGCTCTACCAACTGAGCTAATAGGGAAATTCCCACTAGCTACTGGCAGTAGGAGCACTTTATACCAGCACCACTATATGCATAAGCGGATCGCAAATGGCTCAAACCGCTACCGGATATTCGGTTAGGCAAGCTGTAAATTATGCCGGGTAGGACTACGGTTTCCACGGACCTATGTTCCTTTTACATCGGCTCGAATCAAAACCTGCCGGGCCAAATATGACTCACTCAAACTAATGCGTGAATAATTATAAACGTAATATATATTATAACGTGAAATAATTGACAGGACGACAGGCACGTAACTCTCCAGACACGTGGCGCTGCTCACAGGTGTTTCGATCACTGTATGTAGGTAATCGTCTAGTTACTTCAACGTCAACTAAGGGGATTCAAACCACGGACTCTCAGTACCAAACAGAACTGCATCATCCATTCTAAATGCTTAAATAATAAAGACATTCCAGGGACTGCAGCTTGAACGACTCCGCCATTGAGGTGGACTACGACTGAATAGTGCAGCTTCGTATATGAATGAATGTCTCGTGTCCTGCGGGATACGGGCGGTCAATTTGTATTTACTGACTAATGATATAAGCTTCCCAGCGAAATGTTTCAAATTCAGTATATCACACCCACACCTCACATTCGTTAACAATTACATGAACCAAACAAAAATACTTTTTCACATTTTTTTTTAAATGTTACCGCCAAACAGATTTTATTTTCATCTGTCTATTTGTAGAATGCAATACTATCTAGTGACATTTACTGTCACCAGTGAAACACGTTTCTGTTACAAAAGTAGATGT
>JAECMU010335888.1:0-12489 GCA_016106625.1 Dracogyra subfuscus
CACCTGTCATTCTCACTGCAGATAGTGTTGAAACCATACTCTGTAGACCAAGTTAGAAACACCCGTCATTCTCACTATCCAGACAGTATTGACACCATACTCTGTAGACCAAGTTTGAAACACCTGTCATTCTCACTGCTGACAGTATTGAAACCATACTCTGTAGACCAAGTTTGAAACACCTGTCATTCTCACTACAGACAGTGTTGAAACCATACTCTGTAGACCAAGTTAGAAACACCCGTCATTCTCACTACAGATAGTGTTTAAACCATACTCTGTATGACATACCAAAATTGGTAACATTTCGGGTCCTGGTATTAAAGTTTATTAAAGGATCAACTGACCTGTGATTTCAGACCTAGCAATACTTCTGTTTGTTCCCATAAGCGTACATGAAGGGTGTGGGGACAAACATCAACATGCTCCGGCCTCTACAAAAATGTGAGCCATATCAGTGTTTTTGCCAGAAAGAAATGTTTGGGTATGGCACTATGAAACTGAATGCAGCCACAGTCAACATGGGGTAAGGGGGCCCTCGCCAACAAAGAAAATGGGTTACATTCAGGTTAGAATTAACAAAATCATACAATAATGATAAGAATCATTAATTTTGTCAAATTGTTAACTTTAAAAAATAATAATTTGGGTATGTCGCCATAACCATTTTGCCCTCTGGCAGAAACCCTGCATATATATATGGGCTTAATTATTCCATCAAAAAAATAAAGACATTTCCTGCTTTGTCAGGTCTTTCAAAACTTTGTTTTACTGTAACATGTCTTACATATAATTTTATAAAGCATACATTTGGAATGACCTTTGGTCGAAATGTTTTAAAATGTTGTTTGGCTATTGGGGAAAAAATAAATATTTTCAACAAAAGTTGGTATCGAAATATAAAACATTACAATGTAATGATCAGAAATGTATGGGTTATAAAGATAATCATATTCTAAGCAAGAAAATATAAGTAAATTTTAATTTTAATAATGCATTGATATTTTATTTGTCAAAAATGGTTTGAAATGCCTACAAACTGAGGATAGTCCAATCTCTTTGAATTAAAGTTTAATACAAGTACAGTGTCTGCGCTTAACTTTTTTTTTTGAGTTGCCATCTGGGCAAATGGAGACAGCACTTTCACTTGCCCGGTTCTATTTTCACTTGCCCGAATAATATTTTATAAAAAATAAAAAAATAATATTGCAACAGATTATAAGAGAAAACACAAAAAATAAATAAAAAATTGGTCGCCAGGTGGGCAACCTGACTGTGGGTTTTCAGTCGCCCATTGTCGTTTTCAGTCACCATGGGCGACCGGGCGACTGTTAAGTTCGAACCCTGCAAGTATAGAATATTACACTGGCATACATGTACGGAAACACACTTAAAGTAAATTAAGCAAACAGACTATATATGGTGAGAACATGGTTATTATTCAACAAATAACATTATAATTTTTATTTTGGCTGTGCAGTTAAATTTCAGTGTGATAATTGAAGGGCTAGTTGAATTTGAGAGAGGACAGTAAGATTTTTCTTCAACTGGCCCTACTAGCGACTATGGTTTTCATGTTAATTTTCAACCCTGCTGCGGACTGACTATACTGTATAAGACAAACTGTCATCCCCTTGCAACCCCATTGTTTTTTAACGTGCACATGTCATTCGCAAGTTAATTATTATGTCACTTTTAATCAACAAATACTGCCACTGGTATATATAAATCTTACAGTATATTAGCAAACAAATCAAATAGCAAACTCATTGTTCAAGTTTACTTATAATCCAGAGTTGCATGCAAACATGTTAACAAAACAATTGTTGTGAACACTATTTGAATAATTTGCATAGCTGCCCAACACATCTTGGTCCATAAAGTAAACACTTTGACGGGGTGGAAGCACCTTAAATCAATTGCCGCTACACCTTCTTTAGAAAAACAATTACTACAAGTACGAGCGTGGCAGTCGACTACCTCTTGCAAACAACTTGTATACCAGTATATCAAGCACACCTAACAACATGATTAGCTGGATTGAAGACAAACACTTAATTGTTTTCAACCCACTACTCCACATATTATGGCTTGATTTGTGTTATACTAATGCTAAAAATGTAAGCGCCTTAAAAAACTTACGGGGAAAGGCCTGAACATTGCACACACGCCAATATAACACTGCACACCAATATAACATTGCACACACCAATATAACATTGCACACCCACCAATATAACATCACACACCAATAGCACATTGCACATGCCAACATCACACACACACACACACACACACACCAATATAACATCACACACACATGCACACACACACACATAAATATAACATACACACACACAAGAATATTAAGAGTCATGCATTAAATAAAACATTTACCTTAACGATTTGAGGATCCCAATAATCTTGTCTGATAGCATCATAAAAGTCATCATTCACAATATATTTATAAACTTGGAAAGATGGGAATGCATACTTCTTGTAGTCAGTTAATGGTCCCTTTAATGTTAGTCCTATAAGTCTTATCTCAGTGGTACCAAAATCAACGACAAGGTGGGGATACAAGTCCATCCACGAGTCAGTTAAAGCCCCATCACTACACCAGATTGATGTAGAATCAGTTCCATTATCAAGATAAGTGGATGAATAAGTATAGGATGCTTGTTTAACTTTACAGTTGAAGAAACCCAGAGAAGGATCTGAAAAGTAAAAAACAAACAAAAAAAACATTAATGGATCTTTCCCACCAATGGTATGTGAAAACATAACTAGCACTGGGTCATCCACCTTGCACTACCAACTCAAAAATAAAAATAAAAACACCAATGAAAACACAAGACATTTTGTTTCAAAAAGTGCTACATCATTAACATGATCTATTATTTTGCATCAATGAAAACATCAAACAAACAGGAATTATAAATATTAATACATACAAGCTACTAGGAGTGAAAGCTGGCCATTTTCTTTTCTGGAAAGCACAAATTGTTAAAGGCCTTATAAGCTCACCATGTACACTGCCAAAACAGTAAACTGGTAATTTTTATACAAAGTGGCTAAAACATTTAGTCTTTGGCTAATATAACAGTTGTTAAATGAACCACATTTTAGTAACTTTCATGGAAATTCTCTCTATATATACCTCTAAACAAAAATGTCTTCCAGTGTGAGCCTGCATGGCTTACAGTTACTCAAACATTATGTGACTGTTAAGAATTAAACAGTATCTACCACTTACTGCAATACTACTTTATTTTAATGCTTATGTTTAGCCTGTATTTTAATACCGCCTAACAACATGGGGAAACTATTCCAAGGAAAATGGTTGCTAGAGTATATTGGTTTATTAATCAAACATTTGGTATTTCAACATATTGTTTTAAGAGAGAAAACAAGCAAAAAATGTTTTATTAGTAGCAATTAATTTTATATGCACCATCCTACAGACAGGATAGCACATACCACACCTTTGGTGTACCAGTGGTGGTGCATTGGCTGCAACAAGAAATAGCCCAAAGGGACCACCGACA
Organism: Dracogyra subfuscus; assembly: GCA_016106625.1. Classification (NCBI taxonomy): domain Eukaryota; kingdom Metazoa; phylum Mollusca; class Gastropoda; order Neomphalida; family Peltospiridae; genus Dracogyra; species Dracogyra subfuscus. The sequence goes on from JAECMU010335888.1 coordinate 3,549, forward strand.
GGCATTGCTGTTCCACGATAGAAATAGAATCTCAAAATAATTAAAAAGAGCTGTATGCATTACTTACCCTTCAAATCCTCTCTTTGAACATTTAAAATGGCTAACAATGGTCAAACAGGTTGAATACCAAAAAGGTATTGTTTACAAATCTCTTGCTACTCCATATCCAAAACATATTTTCACAATCAAACTATATATATGGCTTGCACTCCACTAATAGAGAAATCTTTTAGCACCAAAACCAAAAATGGAATACTTCAAGAAAGGTCTTTAGTAAATTCTGGAAATGCTTGATCTCAAAAGCAATATGAAATAAATTCTTACAGAAATAACTGTTGTGTTTTTGTGTAGATCCAGGCTTGTTATTAGGAATACGAAATAAATTGTTACAGAAACTGAAGCGTGTTGTGTTTTTGTGTAGATCCAGGCTTGTTAGGAATATGAAATAAATTGTTACAGAAACTGAAACATGTTGTGTTTTCATGTAGATCCAGGCTTGTTAGGAATATGAAATAAATTGTTACATATAAACTGAAGCATGTTGTGTTTTTGTGTTGATCCAGGCTTGCGATCATGTGACAAAATTGTGCCTTTTATGATAAAAGCATGCAACTTTGCATGATGCGAACATGATGCTAGGACTAACACAGGATCCAGTGTGAGTATATCTGAATTTACCACATTTTGTGTCCTTTTTACTAATTACACGGATTTATAGCTATGTCCATTTTATACTATGTAGAAGTGACATTTTATACAAATTGTAGGGGCATTTCCAGAATATAAGCTAAACAGTGTTATTTTTTTTTTCTTCGTACATACTTGTGCAGTCTTTCATGGTCAGTGTATCCACCAAACTGGTAAAGAGCAGTGCACTTAAGTACAGTCGCTGGTAGTAGTGGTCTATAGTAGGCGGTTACAAGTGCCTCTTAACAATGCCACAAGTAACTACTGAACAGTCCCCGAACAGGTCACATAAGCCCACAGCTAAAAGCTGGTGGGAATGGCAGCCTTGAAACACTTACAATGCACTCCACATCCTTTTCCACAACCATATCTAATGAGTTCTCTGCATGCATTGGTAGCCCTAGGCAAGGTTGTCCAAATTGGTTCACAGCTGCTTGCATGTGTTACCTTGATGCCATCCTTTTTCGTTTGGTGGTGGGAGTTCTGGTGCACAACCTAGCATCTGATCCCAACAGCGTGATGGCTGGTACATTGTCCTTTTTACATGCTGTAGAGGGGCTGTTTTTGTAGGAGGTATTTGATAGAGTACTCTTTTTAGGAGGGTTGAAAAGCTCTTTGCATGGTGTAGGCTGCTGGTGCCGTCTTACAACAATAAACAAAGCGTACTAATGTTTCAAACCAGGGTTGTTGTTAGTGCACCAACAACTAGTGTGACTTCATTTGCTACTTATCAGATGGCCCAACTTCCATCCTTGCCCCTACTACCGAATGAAGACCGTAAAGGCATCGATCATGGGCAATGAAAGGCATCTGTCTGAACCCCAAGACATGAGATATGTCACAGGCAGCCATCTATCAAAATTGTCCCGTATCAACAGCCAGCCAGAGTTCAGAGATATTGAACAGTTGCTATGGCCAAGACATTGGTGTCTTCTTGTTGACAGCATCAGCTACATGAAGCAATATTCGTGTGTCTGCCTCATCTTGGGTGCATCATACTATACTGGTGACATCTCTTGGCTGTTTGCATAGGACATTTGACGTTTTATGTCAGAGCTAGAGCTGGGTGTGCAGGATATTTTACCAAATTATCTATAAAACTTCAAATATAGTAGAAACTGAGATATTTTCAAAAATAATATCAATTATTACGTAAGAATAATTTCGCCATATTAAAATAAAATTAGCCATGTGTCCAAATGTCCTGACACTCCATTTCCAACAGAAATGATTTGTTGGAAAGGAAGGAAAACGGTTCAGTCTTGATTTTGTCAAGCCTTAATAATCCATGCCAAGTTCCAGGAATTTTACTCAATGGCTCGATGTGCTTTTTCCTCTCATGTTTCAAGTCACTGACTTCAGACTAATTAAGTTGTAAACGTCCCAGATGGCATCATTCCTTATAGCCTGTTGTGACATGTGACGAAGATCCAACTTGCATATTCAGAGAAATTCCTGGTTTCAACATGTTATTTATGTACAGCTTCACCATCAAGGATGCTTACCTCAACACGAGGTCTGTTAAAATTGCAATATGATGTAGGCAGTACACAAGGTCAGACTCAAGTTTCCCCATATGTGGCAGTGATGATGGCCAGGCTTGATTCTCATGCTAAAACAACTCATCCAGGTTGCCAGCCAGTACCTAACAAGCAACGTTGAGTCTGGAAAACAGAGAAGAAATGTGCTGTTATACTTCGGATTTATTTTGAACCAGAGGATGTTTGAAGAGTGGCAGAAATTCTCGACTGAATCTTGGATGAACTTTTTCTCTCAAACATGCTGTTCTTTCACAAACATTTCATACTGATCCTGTCCTAATGTCTCAAGTCTGTGCATGGTATAAACAATAGCATGGTCTGCTATTTATCGGCTGTCTAGTTTCTGTAGATTATCACTCTTTCATAAAATGGATCCCTTCTACAATATTTGTCAGCGACTTGACATCTCAGAGAAATTATATTTGTTTTGTTTGGTCTGTTCATGATGTACTGAATTTGCTGTCTTCTGACTCATCTCTATAGATGACTCAAACTATTAGTAGAGTTATCTCTCATCCACATACCATCCAGCACCTAAGAGCTGTCGGATTCTCTGTCAGGCTTATATATAGCTCTACCATCAAATTTTACAGCAGCGTTACGTTGGGTCTAATCAATGATAATAGCAGAGAAAAGTCTTCTTGGCTGTGAATCTGCCTTCTAGAAATTCAGAATACCGTATAACCTGAAATTTTCGAGGATTTTTATTTTCGTGGGTTTCGAGGGTAAGTAATCAGCATCGAAAATATAAATCCTTGAAAATATTTGAAAACATCAACAAATTCTATCTAAAATATTTATTGTGAAAGCGATAATGCACTGACAATTTACCGGAACATTTTATTTCCTGTCATGCGCAGTTCACCGGATACGACAAGAGAGTAGTATAGTCAAGACAACAAGTTATACTTTAAAAAAAGTTATTGTGTGAATCTCACTGTTTGTAAAATATAATGAAATATTTTTTAATTTCATATATGGTTTTTGTCAATAATTATACCTGTCCTTGCTTGGTAATAACAAAACTGCACAGTTACACACACGATAATAAATAAACATTACAGATAACCATGTACTGCTCGGACATTCATTAATACTGGATACACAAAACAATTATCACTGCGGACCGCACGCACTGAAGAGTGCGAGTGACACATGTCATGCTTAGATTAAACAGCAAACACTACACAGACTGTCTTAACAAAACATCTCACACAAATCGTAATTGGCTTTACACAACAGCAAAGACAGTGATCAGTTGTCTGGCGTACAGCATACCGGGTATCACAGTGGCCAGTTAGGCTGCAGCCGAGTGCTCTATTGTTTAACTTTACCTGTTGGTGGTCTCGAACAACTGGCAGCCGAAGTGAATCTTTAATCAACAATAACAAGTATTCTTGCAACTAGACTTGTTAAAACTCGAAAATAAAATTACTTTCAATTTAAATGTGGCAAACGACGAAAATAAGAAACCTTGAAATGTTTTTATACCCCAAACCACGAAAAATTAAGACCACGAAAATTTCCGGTTATACGGTATACAAGGAGATGGCATTCTTTAATTGTTATCAAATCTCTCAAATGGACTGGAATCCATCTGGCATAATTTGTGTGATGTAAGGCAAAGAAGAATGAGACAATATTTGTCAGGATATCAATGTACAAAAGGAACTTTGTCACCTGGATTACTCGGATAAAGGGATAAAGATCAACACTTTCACTTCCAGCTGAAAAAACTTGGAATTAAAAACTAAAACTGAGGACTTGCCTCAGCTCCGACACTTGTCGGTCTTCTACAAGTCTGCGGCTGCACCATGTATATGCCTTTTGTAGGAGTATGTCCAGGCTACACTCTGTGAATTGATGAGCTTTACGAGTGTGTGTTACATTTGTAGCTTTTAAAAAACAATCTGCTGTAACTGCAGAGGCATCGCCAGCCTGTGTAAGGGCATCTGTCCAACCACTACCATCAAGTAGTTCCCCTACCACCATAAGGGCTGTCATATCAATATGAAGAGCACCAAAGAACACAATAAAATTGTCTTCATCGTGACTTGCTGGCCATGTCCCACGAACTCATTTACCAATGACATACAGGTAGTACTAAACCAAATACCTTCCGGATGAGTCAAAGTTCGAGGTGCACCCATCTTTTGATAGAGAAGTAAACACCACAAGTCCTGTGATTGGTTATAAATGTGAGTGTGTTGGTTGTAAAAAATAAGTTTCATCTGGGTAAAAATATAAATTATTTCATCTAGTACCATTGTGTCAAGTAGCCTTGTGCTTGAAACATGTATGGGGTAACTGTAAAAAAAAGTACTCGAATTGTGTGCTGAACTAGGGTAGTCATAGACGTTACCCGTTATCTCAGAACCGAGCAGCTTGACCCCCAATTTTCTCTGGTTCACTTTAAGTGTGAGGGGTGGTATTATTTATATCCATGACGTTTATGTCAATTGATACGCTGCAGGTTGGTGTTTTAGTCACATATGTTACTATTGTCGTCTATGGGATTTGATTTGGTGGTGTACAGCCAACAGAGGTTCATCCAGGATAATTATTTGCACCTAATCATGATTTAAGATGTGTGCATGAAAAAATTGAAAATCCGCAGTAACCAACTGTTTTGTTTTTGTTTTTTTGTTTTTAAACCAATAATAAATAAATAAAAGTATAGCTATGTAGCCTACTTTGCACCATAAAAAATGTAGGTCTGCTTTTACATATAAACATATGCCCAATATAAGAATAGGTAAGAGCCATATAAAATTTGGCACAAATTCATGTCGACAAGATTCAGCCCTGGTTATGTGTACATGTCATAGATCGTATCCACTGAACATTATATTTAGGTGGGTTTTTTTAAATTATTATTATTTCATTGAGATAGGGTGGTGGAGGAATGGGTTGTGTCGCTTATAGCAGTGCTCAAAGTTTGGTGAATGCAAGCATCTTTGTTTGTTGGAAATTATATAATCGGGAATTATATTATCTAATTTCATATGAAACGTTAAGCAATTTTACAAACCTAACACGTGCATAGTTTTGTACTCGGAGATGTAGGGCTAGCGAGTTTCTAATCGTGGCTTGTAAAAATATTTAATCACTGATCTCATGGCTAGTGGATTTTATACAAATTCTAGAAGCCCTGGTATATGTTTAATTTACATTGTTATTCAGGCATCTGTGAATTGAAAGTTTGCAGAACACATAAAGATATAGGTTAGCAATTTCCTTTCTGTGTAACTTATTATATCCATTAAAAAGAAGTATGAAAGTTAATGCTAGAAAAGAAAAAAAAGTTGATTCTAGCAATTTTCTGAGGATTAATTTGTTTGTTTTTTGGCTGTAATGAAAGAAAGAAAGAAATGTTTTATTTAATGATGCACTCAACACATTTTATTCACGGTTATATGGTGTCAGACATATGGTGTCAGACATATGGTTAAGGACCACACAGATATTGAGAGAGGAAACCCGCTGTCGCCATTTCATGGGTTACTCTTTCCGATTAGCAGCAAGGGATCTTTTATATGCACCATCCCACAGACAGGATAGCACATACATGTACCATGGCCGTTGATATACATACGGTTGTGATAAGAAGTAACCCAATGGGCCCACCGACGGGGATCAATCCCAGACCAACCGTGCATCGAGCGAGCGATGTACCACTGAGCTACGTCCCCCCCCCCTGGCTGTAATAAGGCTTGGCATTCATGCTACCAATTTTTAAGCAAGATGATTTCGTTCAAAAATTGACAAATTTTTTATTCAAATGACATTTTTCATAGTTATGATGAACAAAGTTTAAATAAATATGTGTAAAAAAAAAGCATATATTTTAGATTTTTCGGCAAATGTTTCCACGGAAATAACACCAAAAAACCCTTAGATTATTAAACTCTAGTGCTATGAATAATTACTAAATTTGTTATTACCTCAAGACCAAAACTATCAGTATGTTTCTTTATTTTGAAAACATAGGTGGGCATTTATGATACTTAATATATGCTAATCTAACTACACATATACAGCATAGTATGGATTGGCTAGTGCTACAACTGTATTATTACCATAAATTGACCACCAGCAGAAGCACAGAAAAAAAAATTTGGTTTCGTCCATCTTAAAGAAAAGAAATCGGCTGCATGTGCATTAACCTGAAAAGAAAAGAAATTTGTTTTTTTTTAACGATACCACTAGAGCACATTGATTTATTAATCATCGCTGAAAAGAAAAATTAAATAAGAAAGTTGGAAACAATAATTAATACAATATTAGCTGAGTGTGATCATTGATTAATAAATGATTTAACAATACCATGCATCCAGGTGTCTCAGGGGTGCACAAATGTGAAATTGTGATGGCTACCCGGTAGGAAACCAGTAGCTGAAGTTTGGTTGCCCAACATCATCTCTTGGTTGCCCACATATGTCATAAACGTTTTATGGATATTATTTTGAACAGTCGTTAAAATGACACTGAAATTCAAAATGTTTTTATTATTATCATTACTTATCAAATTGGGAAGGGGTAGTTCAACAATTACCTAACAGACACAAATCGGGCTTTTATATCCCCTCCCTATCACAACATCGTGTAAAAAGAGGGCAAACAAACATTAAAATTATGTAATACTTGTTTCCATGGCTGCATCATCTGTGACAAACTTTAGCCAACATTATTCAGTGTAAATGTTTAACGACTACTTAACCTCTCTTTAGGAGATTGAACAAATTGAACACGAGTCATATTACAAGATATTGTTTTTAAAAGGATACATAATTCTTAACAAACAACCCCAACCATTCAATAACACGTACAATTCCAGTGACGCAAAACGCTGGAATACTCTGTAAAACAGTGTACACTGACTATTAAAAGTAGCAGGCCTGTGCAAGTGATCCGCATTTTCAGTGATACCAATCATTTTATCTAAAGTCAAATCGACCCCTTGTTTATCCCTCTCCTTATTATTTTACCATCAAATACATATTTTATATTGACAATATTACTAAACCATTTAAAAACAAAACACAATTTAATTCATATGGAACTTAAAGGTCCACAGTTATGGCACATTATTAATGCACAGTATACATAAAGATTACATTATTAAACATAAAATTAAAAAAACCCACCCCAATTTTTAATAAAGTGACTTTTTGTAAAACGCTCGGGACAGCATGGTGACAGCATGTAAGGATTCTTCAAAAAAATAGCTCATTCTTATCCGACGTTAGCCAATACGCTATGGTATCTGTGATTATGTAATGTCGTTGTAAAGAGGTGTTTTCAGACATCGGATGCACGTTTGTTCCTAATTTGCTCTGTCGGTGTTGGAAGGTGTGAATTCTGTTTTAATTAACAGAATAACACTGATGTACGTTTGTTCCTGACAATTTGTGGTCGGATGGTATAAATGTCACAGTAATGAGGTCTGACTGCATATTATCAAACAATAAATGTAGGAAATTTTTTTTTTTTAGAAAACATTGCATTAACATATTTGTTTTTGTCTTCGGGCGATATTCGGGATATCGTAAGGTACATCCCAAACATGAAAAATGTGATTTGTTTTTTCTTCTAAAAAAAAAAAAATCCTACATTTTTTTTTAAATATATATAAATGCATCGTGTTGAGGTGTATCTTTGTGCCAAATATGAACAATGCACACCTCAGCATTAACATTCGGTCTTTATTTTGTCTCCGGGCTGAACAAGGGGGATACATTTTTGGTGCTATTCCCATTGACCATCTTAGATAATTGTTGTAATCCTCAAGTGTGAAGTGGTCATTGCAAATCTGCAATGGATGGTCCTTTCCAACACGCACATGTTCGGTTTAACAACTGCTTCCGTGCAAACAATGTCAGTTTGTCTTTCGGGAAAAAGATGCCAGTTTCTTTTGCCTTTAACATCCACCGAAAAATGGTTTATCGTGCATGTTTCACATTTGAAAGATATCTTCCAAATAATATTCCAAACATACAATTAAATTCAACAGAATAACATTTTCACATTTAATAAATGCATGTGTTCCACTTGCATGTAAAATGTCTGAAAGGCTGCGAATCACCTTTGATGTTCTGCCTGTTGTCGCTTCACGGGGTCACATGACTGAACTCTCGGGAGTTTAGAGGCTTTTTGGCAAGCGATGGGGAAAATGCGACTTTTTATTGCGAATATATTAAAAACAGGTAAATGTTTTTAATTTAATTTTATTGATACTTCATATATATTGTAAAAGGTATACATAGATGCCGAACAATAGTAAATTACGTTTTTAATAAGTGTAGACTTTTAAAAAATAAAAATACCATGTTTTACAAAATGCATAACCAGGGTTTTTGCCAGAGGGTAAAATGGGTATGGTGCCTTACCCAGATTTTTTTTTAATGTTAACCTTTTGACAAAATTGATTACGCTTATCATTAATGTTTAATTTTCTTAACCCTAACCCTAAACTTAATCGTCTTTGTTTCTGGGGAAGGCCTCCCATACCCCGTTACTGTGGTTGCATTCAGTTCCATAGCACCATACCCCCTGTTACTGTGGTTGCATTCAGTTCTATAGCACCATACCCCCCGTTACTGTGGTTGCATTCAGTTCCATAGCACCATACCCCATTACTGTGGTTGCATTCAGTTCCATAGCACCATACCCCGTTACTGTGGTTGCATTCAGTTCCATAGCACCATACCCCA
>JAECMU010336365.1:0-15191 GCA_016106625.1 Dracogyra subfuscus
ATGGACATAATAATGGTGGGAAACGAAATTTCGGATCCGTAGTTTTGCCGACACGCTACCGGTAACGATCGTTACCGTGAAATCCGATGGCCTTAAGTCATATAAAACATATTAATTTATTAAATGTTAAACCCATACTGTCTCAATTTTTTTTCCACCAAACTGCATAGATTAAATTTTCTTTTTTGATATACGTTTAAACCAATTGGTGGAACATCCTAGGTAATCTGGATTCACAAAGAGGATGCTTTGTTGTCTAGCAGAGCCTAAGAGACCTTTGTGAATTAGGCTCTGCTAGACAACAAAACATCCTCTTTGCAAGTCTGTTAGCACTGCACTGCGAGATCGCAAAGTTGCGAGTCTTTAGTGAATCAGGCCCTCGGACGACAAAATGGCAATACATGATCAGGGCCATATTCTACACAATGCAGTCAAATTGGTATTTGGCAAAATAGTGGATGATTCCATGGACCTCTGTCTAGTGTCTCGTCTTTAGGACAGCCACTCCTGACGAAATCCTTTACTTGAGATTTTATCCCTCTTGCATCGCTACAAAGAGGACTGCCACTTATGGGCTAGTCTCTCCACAATAGATATTCAATTAATGGATATGATGTACACAGATGTACACATAATAGGTTTGAACCCAGGACAAAAATTGGCTTCTTGGAACCAAAAGAAGTGGAACATATTCAAAATGCATAAAATTTAAGGTAACCTTGAGAAAAACCATTTATATGCCTCAATTTAGACATTTTAAAACTACAATAGTGAATTAATTATTCTAATGCATGTTTGTAATATTGTTTAAATATGAGTAATCATGAAAGGTTATTAAATGTACCTTTCAAATTTATAGTCCATCCCATTCTACAAAAAAAGAAAAATGTAAATAATTTCAGTTTGTTTCATGTAAGAAGAAAAGTAAAGTGTTTTGGAAAAAACAACAAAAAAACCCCTCTTTTTTTTGTCCTATTTAGAAAACAGTCTGCTTAAAAATAAATAACTTGTAGTAAATACCATATCATGACAAAAGGCATTCCCTATAATTGGGTTTGCATCGGTCTATAACAAATTGTCATAACTTAATTCTTTTCATAATCAAGGTTTCTTTGTTATTCTTATACCAAATTAACACTGATATGTGGTTTAGTCTATCTGTTGAAATAAAATCAATTCAAGATCACTTGTTTTGTGTTCATGGTTACTGGTTTTGTGCATTCCAGTGAGCTAATTTGCCAGATTATTCAGGTAACCATAAAATTGTGACACAGATACCACGTAATAGTGCACCTATGATAAATTAATTGAAAAATGCTATAGCAGAGTAGACATAGCAGGCATTGATGAAAAAAATCATTGCTTATGTAATGAGACATGGTCAGTGCCCCCAAAAATGTAGGAACGTTCACGCCTGAAACTTCCTTGTAAGCACTGTTCTACAGGTGTTGACGGAAATTAAATGGTCCCCCAAACCCCCGAAATTGTAAATGTTTGACACATTCCATTCATTCACATTCATGAAATATACAATAAACACAAATCTGACAAATCCTTCAAACATAACTTAATATATATTCAAATTCTGGTTGTATAATTTAAAAATTAACATATTGTGGGGAAAAAAGTAAAGGAAAAATTAATTATATATTTGTCTGAATTGCTACATCCCAGTGTCCCAGAAAACCCCCCAATCCTCATGTTGACATCATTTTGAAATTAGGGCTTCAAAACTTATCTAAGATTAATTAAGTAGAAATACAGGGTAGGGATAATAAACTTACAATTTCAGTCACTTTTAGTCTTTTTATGTCAAAGGAAATTGGCAAGAAGTTACAAAATAATTACGCTTTACTGTTGTTTATGGAAGGACTTGATGTGATGATGTTATCATGATTAAATCCAAGATGGCTGCCATTTTGGTGGGGAGGGGGAAAATAAAAATATAGTCATTCTACCACATCAAAAACAACTGAAACTAATTGTAAAGGAGTCTTATTCAGTCTATTACAGATACTAATTATCTGGTTTCAATTTGTTAGGTAATTAGATCTATGGTGACATGGGTTCTAATCCTGAAGACAATAAACATTAATGATAATTGTACTCAATCTTTTTATTCACCTGGTCGGGGGCGATAATTCATATTTAATATTCATATTTAATTTTCAGAATCCGCAAAAAAAGCATTTATTTACCTGAAATTAACACTGCATATAAAATGGAAAATCTACCCTGATAAAATTAAAATCGAAAGTTTATAATTTTTGCAAAAACTAACCCCAGCGTATATAGTACATGTGCCGCTTTGGTGCAATCTAAAGCCCTGCCATTAGCTAAATAGTATGAAATATAATATACCACATTAATGAAAATGTACCTTCAGTGGATGATATCCACAGTATTGGTTAGGTCATTTAACCCCATTCCGTCACCTTACCTGTAGGTAATAGATAATGGATACACCCACGATTATATATTAATTTTTTACATATATATTCATGTTTACGTATCTGATACAAGCGTTAAAAAATAAATATCTGGTATATTACATTCACATATTAATATTGTGTCATCTTTACTTAAGAATTGATCACAATTATTTTTTGATTCATGCAAGTATGACCCGAAAAAACCTGATGTGCACAAACAAAAAAATAATTGCAGTCAAATAATTAAATTTATATGCATACTTTAATACATAACTGAATTTATTTTGTTTAGCTTTAAATACACCTGTAGTACTGTTTGTGTAAACTTCATTGATACTTATGTCACGTAAGAAAGCAAACTTTCATTCATTGTTATTTTAATCGGGTGATTGGACTCCTTTGTGACACAGGGGCTTGGGTTACGAAAAAGGGTGTAGCTGAAAATCGCATTTTGTGAGATGTTACATCCGGCTGGCTACGATTGAGTATTTCCAGAAATGGGGTACGGGAGCAAAGAAAGCCCAAAACAGAGTAGTTGTGTGGGCCTTATGTGCCACAAGGCACTGAGAGTATAAGTAAGTAAGATCAAAGAGCAAATTTTCTCTTAAAGAGAAACAACAAAAACCATATCTAAAAGCCTAATATTTATCATTCAATATTAATAAAATATATAAACAAACAATATAGTAAATGTACACAATCATCTATTGTGATTGATTTTAACAATAATTTCATTCTCAAATGTTGTGCCCACTTTCCATTAACATTATTTCACATGCAAGTTTATCGATACAGTCTATTTTCATAGTACCTTTTCCATAGATGCAATTCTACATACGGGCATTCATTGTTCGGAGGGGGAAAGGGAGGCAATTGATCAGTGTGCACACGTTTTTTAGTGTGGTGACATCATAACATGAAGCATTTACTTTCAGCTAAAAGTACACTCTAACATAAATTTTATTAATAATCGGCTTGAGATAATGCAGATCTGGAAAAGTACATTTGTGGATGCGGAATGTGTTAATGGAAAGCAGGCCTAATACATTTCATTAAAATACATGTAATTCCAAGTCTAAAAACTATCTTACTGATGGTAATTGCCTTTGTATTACTTGATATAAAACTAATTAAACATGGGCGTACATAAGGGGTGGGGTGTTTCGACCCCCCCCCTAAAATCGCTTTTTTATAATTTAATATATCTGACATTGATATCTCACATTATTATCTTTACTCAACATAGAAATATATCTCTGCAATCTATTTTGGAACCCCCCTTTTTAAAATCGAACCCTCTTTTCAAAATCCTATGTACGCCCATGTTAAATGTGTTTGCCAATATACAAAGCGAGATGGTTAAAAATAAAACATTTAACATTTTAGTGGTTAAATTGTTAGTACATGTATAATGAATTAAATTTAGTTTATAGTGCAATAATGAAGTATTCCAAACAATTCAAATAAACCAGTTATAATATTACAAAATGATAATAAACATCTATGGCATACTCAACAAATGAAAACATATTTTGCTTCTCTTTAGGACTATCTAGGCAGGGGATAAACAAAATGGAGTCCCAAGTATCATAGGAACATGGATAAATAAAAACAAAATATAAAACATTCTTAGGGCCAGTTGCTGGTGCTTACTTTGAATTGCTGAGATTTTGCGTACAGCAGAAACATAAAATGCAATTATATATAGCTTGTTACATGTTCTTGGTGTTACATTCAGTGGTAATCTTTGCATAGGTAATTGAGATCTGAAATTGTTGTGGGCCAACTTTATTGTGTTGTATGTCCCAAAATAGAAAACCAAGTTTTATCTTTTATATGCATAATATCACAGGATAGCACATACTACATACATCCTTTGATATACCAGTCATGGAGCACTGGCTGGAACGAGAAATAGCCCAATGATCCCATTGACCGGTATCGATCCTGGGCTGACCACATATTAGGTGAGCACTTTACCACTGGCCTGCGTCCCACCCCACAGTAGTTCTTGAACATTTTATGCAATCTGAGGCACAATGGTAAATAGCTCACAAAGGCAGACATAATTACACAAATATTTCTTTAAATCATGATAAAGGTTAGATGGACAACTGGAGTTATTTGGAGACCATTACAGAATGCGAGTATTGCATTATTCTTTATCAGAGGGAATTGAACACAGCTAATGAAAAAATCTAAATCTTGTCTTTGTGGTCAACTTTGATAGTCATAAGTTAATACTTACATTTGAGAATTTCACCATTGAGATGATTAAAAGTGACATAATTACCAGCTAAAAAGATTTATGCAATGGCATAGCTATCATTTTGGATATTTTTAACAGCTACTGAAAACATACATACACATTTTTGAAAGTGAATAGTGTTTAGTTGAAGAGATGTGCTAAATAGGCAAGACTATTTGTTTTTGTATTTTTAATTCCAAATTACAGAACCTGATATAAAATATTATTATTATTATTAACAACAAAATATGTTAAAACATGCCAACCACCACCAGTATATGCTATTTTATTCTACTGTTATTCTTTAGAATCATGTGTAGCATAATGGATTAATCCAGTAATCTAAATTTTAATATGAATTACATTCTGATCATGCATATATTTCAGGTTTGAAAACAAAGGTCATCTTACTAGCCCTTCTCAAATTCAACTAGCCCTCCAATTATCACATTAGAATTGAACTGCACAGCTAAAATTAAAACTAGTGTGTTTTTTGTTGAATAATAATTGTTTGTGTTAAAGAAAATTGATGAAGTGACATTTAACTTCATAATTAATAAAGTAAAACTTCATATAAAAACATGTCATTAAGTTTTAAACCTATACAAACTCAAATATAAAAATTATTAAAAAGAAATCCAGTATAAAGAAACTTGTTTTTTTGCAAAGTGCCATGAAATTAAATATATTAAATTTAATTTTAATGCGAGAAAGTTGAAAATTTTGAAAAACCTGAAAACAATTATGGGTGCTAGGGCTTCTTGTGGTTCCAGGCAAAGCCATGACCAGGGGACCAGATGGAGACCAGAAAAACTTTTACCCATGCATTTTTAATACAGGGTAAATATAATGCTGTACAAGCAGACTAAAGGTAGAACTGCACGTTTTAGTAAACTATTATGGGAGTGGCAGTCCCCTTTGTGGCAATGCATGAGGGATGGAATACATTTTGTGGTGATGTGGGGTGTGTGTGTGTGTGTGTGTGTGTGTGTGTGAAATTCCCAGAAAATTATTTCCTCAGGAGTGGCTGCTCTCCCAGATAGAGATCCATGGAATCATCCCCTATTTTGCCAAATGCCCATTCAACTAGGCTTTGTGCAGTGATACAACCTGATCATGTATAATGGTTGGGTCATTGAGATTACCCTGGATGTTCCATCACTTGCCTAGAAACCTATATTACAAAACAAGTTAAGCTATGCAGTTTCATGGTAACTTGTAAAGAATTTTTGTTTTTGTTTATTTACACTGCACTTTTACTCCCTATAAAATATTATTTGAGACGGTCTGGGTATGTATTCTGCTGAAAGATCTGTAGTTTGCGCCAACATAGATGCAGGGTCTTTTGTCACATTCAATTCAGTATCAGTATGTTTCTTTTTCACCTAGTACCGTACTCACCAGACACTAAAATTGATGATCGCCCAACGGACTACCTTTCTAAACTTCGTAGTCACTCTTAGCTAATAAAGGTCACCATGGGCGACTGATAATTTTCTACCCAGACGTTTATGAAATATAAATCTAAATGAAAAACATTTCATGTTTACGATTTTAAAAAAAAGAATCTAAAATAAAATAATCAAAATTAATGGGAAAACGTCACTATCTTTATAATTTAATACATACCAGCAATAAAAAGACTTCACATATACATATTATGTACATTTATCAACAAACATTTACAAAATTTAACATTGCCTAAATTCTGTTAATACAGTATTAGGCATAAGTGAAGAACAAATAAACAAAAATTAAAAGAAAAATGTCCGATAAGAAGTACATGTACAACACATCATAATTTGTTTTACCAAAATATGGTATTAAATGAGGAATGAAAGTTTTTAAAACATTTGAAAAATCACAGATTTTTATTATGTGCAATTCTGTTCACCAGATAATGTATTGTTAACATCAATGGTAAAATATGTAAATGTGAAGAAATTTACAATTCAAACAAAATCCAATAATAAATCTAAATGATCATATTTTTCCATTGATGAATGAACAGGAAATAAACTAAGATCATACAAAAGTACATCTCATTTTCCCCCTGTAATTTGTATATATATCTGCTTGATTGGAAAAATACTTGTCTTATGTATTTTGTACATTATATAGCCCATTGTTTTGGGTATTTTCTTGAAAGGTTTTGGCTAAATGTTACTGAAACATTGGATGGCATTCTGTTGGATTTTATGCGATTCTTAACTATAAAGTTCATAGTTAAAAAATTAGTTTTGCTTAACACCACCACTACAGCCCATTACTTTATTATCATTGGCTTATTGGGTGTGAAACATTTAGTAATTCTGACAGTCTTAGAGGAAACCTGCTATATGTTTTCATTAGTAGCAAGGATTGTTTTTAGTAAGCTGCAGTGGAAGAGATACCCATGTGATATTTTTCACATAATCACATTTGGAATATACTTTTTTAAGAGGTCATGACCTCCGATTAGGTGGTGGACTGTGTCACATGGTACAACTCCGCATACATCTTCATGCAAAAAATGTGCACATGGTTCTTTCAATTCATATTTTTAAACTGGGAAAAATACTTGCTGTCAATTTATTTAATAAATTTGTTTGGCCTTGAATATGTTTATAATATTGTTCGTGTAAACTTCATTGACAGATGTGTGGCATAGAAATTCAAACTGTGTAAACTTCAATGATAAATAGCTAAATGAAGGGACGTTATTTTCCAGGTGTTTAATCGGTGACATTTTCATGACTTGTTTAAAGTTATTTTGGAAGTCATTCTGTGCAATTTTTTGGCACCGATGTGTGCTGTAATAAATAAAATACTATACTCATTCTCATGTGAGACTACTTGTATTACAACTTGTATGTTTTTAATAATGCATCAAAAATGAAAACACACTCATAATGTAAACGGTTTCAGACAGGGAACTCATTCAGTATTCTCTATATATGCATTATCCCTGACAGAACAGCACATATCATGGCCTTGACATAACAGTAATGGGGAACTGATTCAGAGAAGAAAAACTCCAGTCAGATTGTCATTATTCTTATAATCTTGATGTGAAATGTGTTGTGGTCTGAGTATGCTGTCATGCATAATTGGGTAAAATTGTTGGGTCTGTCCCAGTGAATATAATCAGATGCATAATAGTCTTTCGAATCAAATCCTGCTCAAGTTTATTTGAACTGCATAATTATAAATGGATCAGTTCATCCAACTGATTATAGTTAATGATGCAATTCCAATCCATTTCTAACATTTTTCTATTTATGGTTTTTGATTCATCCAGATAAGAATACAAAAAATGAAACATTGTTCAACCAATCAGTCACAAGGAATAATTTTGTTTTTAATATATACGAAATATTCAGTTTGTTTTCATTATTTACACTTAGTACACATTTATGGAAAGCTAATGAACAGTTTATTATGGGATAGGCCTTTCCAACAGGTCGACGTTTGTTTACACATCGGGAATGGAATGATCCATCATGTTCTTGATAATGCTTCCTCCCATGCTGAAAACAAAAAGGATATATATATTTCAATGTATATAAGCCATCAAAGTCAAACAACAGAAAACAAAAAGGATATATATATTTCAATGTATATAAGCCATCAAAGTCAAACAACAGAAAACAAAAAGGATATATATATTTCAATGTATATAAGCCATCAAAGTCAAACAACAACATTCATTAGTAGTTTTATTCCTATAGTTAAATCAAAATCATTAATACAATATACAACACAGATTGACACTATATTTATATATGGATCATCAAACGTTTGCTTTGGTGGTCAGTCATGGTGTATCATATAAAAAAAACCCACATGTGTATGTGGTTGCAGGTACAAAATTATGAAGAAACTAGTGATATAGATTCAACCTGAACTTTTATCAATAAGCCATTGGTATATGCATAAATCTAAAACTATGGTTTACAATTTTACTTGCAAAGTCTTGCAGTCAACAGGCTATTGAGATCAGCTAATGCCAGAGTGATACCATCAACTAAAAAGCATGAACAACAGAATATCATGTGCAGCTGCTTTGTAACTGATCAAGATTAAGTGTTCTTCCTACCTCAGTTAAGAACGCCCAACCCCACTATAGCTTCATTAATTTATTGTCAAGGTCAATCTGTTAAGTAATACTTATTTTTGGGCTGCAATGTGCAACTAATCTAAATACTTTCCCTCCACTATATTTTGACTTAAAATTATCATTAATACAATTTCAATTTACTAATTTATTCCAAATTAAATATACTCTGTCAAAAAAGAAATGCATAGGTGATACGGAAAGAAGAAAATTGTTTGATTTTACAAAATATCAGGGGTTTTTGTAAAATGTTGCTGAATGACCATGTTTGTTAATGTTCCTGGAATAGAACACCATGCCCAAATGCACCCATGAACAAATTTAATGCACATTGTGGCACATTGTGCAACAATTGCAGGAAATAGGTGTGAAATGGTCAGATGAAAATCAGGGAAAAAATTGGGGTAGTGTAGGGAAATTAAAGCTGCAATTTTTGCAATGATGCTTCATTTTTATTTCAACGTAGACAGGTTACAAGATGCCAAGACTAAGCCTACCGAATCAAAATCTTGCAATAGGCCGCTTCCATTTAGGTGAATCTAAGTCATCCGTCACACACCACATGAACGTCCATCAGAGCACCATTTCACATCTCTGGGACAGGTACCAGCAATTTCAATCAGCTGAAAACCTCACACAACAACTGCAGCACAAGATCACTACTCTGGGTTCTGCATCAATGAACTGTCACAGCAATGAACATTACTGGCCACATACCTGGTTTGAGAAGGGTATCTGCACAAACCATTCGGAACCAACTTCGAGAAGCTGGTTTACAGGCTAGGAGCTTGGGAAACTAGCACTGAGTATGGTTCAGCCACAAGTCATGTTTCCTTCAACAGCGACGTGATGGACAACATGTTTACAAATGCCAGCAATTAAAGTTTTTGCCATAAACTGCATCTCCCAAGTTGACAAGATTTGGTGGAGGGAGTATCATGATGTGTAGAGCCATCTCATACACTGGCAGAAGTGAACTTGTGTCCGTTCAAGGCATTTTGACAGCTGTACCCTACCGGGATGAAATTCTTCGCCATCACATGCTTCCTAGTTTGGATCGACAGAGAGAACTCTTTCAGCAGAACAATGCCAGGCCGCATACGGCACGTGTAACAATGGATTTCCTACTGAATAAGAACATTAATGTGCTGCTATGGCCATCAACATTGCCAGATTTCAACCCCATTGGACATCTATTGGACGAACTGGACAGATATGTATGCCAGCGTGACCCCTGAGCAACTGTCACATGCACTGCAGGAAGAATGGGCTAGGATTCAGAGACTCATTCAGTCTATGCCAAGGAGATGTTGCACAGTGATTGCTGCTGCTGATGGCCACACAAGGTACTGATTTTAGTGCCCTTGTGCGATGCAGTTGGGTGACGAAAATGCTGTCAGTCCATAGCAAGAACATTGTCACATACTCATGTCAAATTTGACTGTGATACGATAATAAATAACGAAATTATACCACTTTGTATTAAAGAGATAATTCCATGAATATTTCGTCTATGTGTTTCTTTTTTGACAGAGTATAAAAAAAAACATCCTAAGAAACCTTTTCTTTCCCAGACTGATCTGATGTAAACCAGAACTTGTACACATGATGGATGTGCCTGGGGCTTGTAACTCGAAGCAGTCGGAAGGGTCGACTAAACTGACAGTGGTTGGAAAAAAATAATAAAAAGTTTGTTGTGTAACACAAACCACTCTTAATTTTACTCCTGACCTTGCACAAACTTTACCAGTCATAGCATGGACATATGTTCATTAGTTTGGGTGATTAAAAGGTTCAAGGGTGATATGATTCTAACCCTAATGTGAACTAGATACTTATATTATACATGTATAAAACAGATGCATTGTCCGCAATTACTTATACAGCTGTAATTTAAAAAAAAGAAAGTTTGTTTTGTTTAACGATACATCAGCGCATTTGATGTCTAACATGGTTATTTAGACAGATAGGGGAGGGAGGAGAAGAGAGGAAGCCCTGCTGGGGCGCTGCTGCCACATAAGCTACTCTTTTCAAAAGTAAGCAAGTGACTTTTATATGCACTGCCCATAGATAGGACAATACATATCACAGCCTTTGACATCACAAATTCGGAAGAAAAAACCTTAAGCGAGTGCTTTACCATTGGACTACATTTTCAGTAAGAGTTACAAGCATTTTCTATGGATCTCATTGTGTCGTGTGTGTATAAGTATTTCAAGTTGCAGTTGTGTTTGCCAAAACTATATGTGTTTCGGGTTGTATTACTAAACCTTTTCTATGACTGTTGAAGTGCTGTTATGGTGAGGCGAACATGAGGCCCCAGAACCTTTATTGGGCATGTTAATAGTTTTTCTTTCTTCTTTCCCACTACAACATTCAGCAAACCACTCCTTTAATTCTTCCACTTCATTATTTTGAAATGTACATACAGTTTATAATTACATGTATGTTAATTTTTAAATAGCCCATGCAAAATATGTAATCTTCAGTTATGGTTGGTACTAAAACCAGGTTATTTTACAACATTTACCAAGCCTTGAAAAAGCCTTAAGACCTAACAATTGGTATATAGGGTGAATACCACCAAATCAAATCCCATAGACAACTATAATAATGACTTAATGTCCTGCACATCACGGCTGGGGGAGAATCCTGTATGCTGCGTGTCACCAGATATGGGAATTTTAAATCCATCAGCCATACTAACTTTCATATACCGGTAATGGATCATCAAAACCATAGGCAGATAATCAAATCTGGAAAATTGGTTCTGAATCCAGTACAAATTTAAAATGCATTTCATTGGAGCAAACTAAGTGATTTAAAAATATATTTAATTTGAACTGGAGACCTACAAATATGTTTAACAAACTTATTGTAATATATATAAATAAGAACAAAAGACTCAATAGTGACCCCAAAACATTATTATGTCTTTGGTAAAGTTTTTCTTCACATTTAAATAACATTTTGCAAAAAATTACAAATTTGTCTAAATTATAACTTAGCACCATATAAATATGTCAAAATGACAATAAAAATCAGTTGTCTTTAAAAATTCAAATTTTTAGAATGTCATACATGAGAAAATCAAAGACATTTCTTACACACCCATTGGTGAGAACATCATTTGTTATTTTTGATAACATTGTGATAACATTTTAAAGACATGACTGGCTGCTCCTAGGTTATGATCAGCCCATCAATGCCATACCATCTAGAGGCACTGATTTTCCGCGATCGCGGAATTGCGGACGGAATCGCGGAAATACCTATCTTTAACGGAATTCCCGATTTTTTTTCCAAAACATTATTTAACTTTAAATACCGCATTTGATTCATTCAAATTTATTTTTCGAACTTGAAACTATGGACATGGACATCTGCCTGTGCTACGCTACGACACTAGTACCTTTGTATGTTACGTCAAGTGTTTAATGTATCTAGACGTTTTACCAGTCGTGTTTTCTTCGCTTATTTCCGGCGATTTAACGGGGAAAACCGAACTTTGTGAGCTAAAATTGTCCGATATTTACTCGAGTGAAAGATATATTATGTTATGTTTGCTTATTAATTTTTTAACATTTCCGGCATTGCCATATTTCCGATCTCACAAAGGAATGCAATAATTGCATATTGTGTACCAGTCTTTGTTCAAAATAAATTATACAAGAGAAGTGGTTTATAGTGTGATAATTTGTAATTATTTCCCCCGAAAATGTCCGCTGTCTGTGTCGTGGCACTTCCGCGCATGTGTGTGTGTGTGTGTGAGAAACAGATTTTTTTTTAATACTGAAACGGAAAAAAACGGAATTTGTAACATTATGAAACGGAAAAGTGAAAAATCTGAAACGGAAAATCAGTGCCTCTAACCATCCATTGAAAAAAACACCCAGTTGAATCGATCACTCTGTGGTGTACAAGTTAACCTGAAATTGACCTGTACTATTAACTATAAGCACTAGGGCCGTACATAGGTTTTAATTGGAAAAGGTGTTTAAATTTATTTTAAAACTGTTTCCTGAAGATATGTAAGAAATAGATTACATTAGATACCATTTATCTTACAACTAGTTGTTTAAAAATGTATCCAACGAGCAAAAGATAAACAGTATCTAACAGCTGCTTATTAATCCAATACTGGCACGTTATGTTAATATGAAAATAAACTGCTATTAAAGTCTAACTTCAGATTGCCTAAATATATTACCATATTTAAAAGCAGTTGTAACTGGCAAGTCAAACACCATATAAAAAGAAATGATTCAGATCTTTACAGTATGAATTACAGGCCAAAACTAACTTTTCATCGATGCTACCTTTAATTTAAACTCCATTCAGAACCATGTAGTGGTTATTGTCAAGTTCAAGGCCAGTGTGAACTTGTATGGTTGAGTGACTGCTAATAAATAATTCAGTATTGTTTAATTAAATTAAATGACAAAATCATTTTTGTTTTATTAAGCACTAGACAACAATAGTAACATATGTGGCTAAAATTCCTACCCACAGCATATCAATCGACATATACCACACGGATATAAATACTACCAACATTCACACTTAAAGTGAATAAGACAAAATGGGGGTGCTCCTTAAAGAGATAATAGGCAGCAGCTGTGACTACCCTAGTTCTGCACAAAATCCGAGTACTCCTTTTTTGGTAGGTACCCTATACACATTCAATCATAAGGTTACTTGACAGTGGTACTAGATGAAATACAACTGAATACATCTTTTGCCCAGATGAAACTAAATTTGTTTACAACAAACTCAGAGGCAGGACAGGACAGGACTTGTGGTATCAATTGCTCTATCAAAAGGTGGGTGCACCTCGGACATTGACCCAGCTGGAAGTTATTTGTTTTAGTACTGCCTGCAAGGTATTTGACTTACAAAACATATGAACTGCTGAGAACATTGGCTTTAAAACTATTAAAACAGCTGGATGCAGGGTTGGATATATTTCACCCTGTGTCATCAAAGTTCACAAACACCCCAATGGCCAGTTGTTGCATTGTCTGCTAAAGATGCCCTCTAGTCAATGACAGGGCAGAGATCAACCCATGGATAACCTACAGATTAACGTAACTCCACACTGCTGGTCACAGGAGAGGAAAAACATGTTTTTTATTTCTCAAGTCTGCATTTTACTACGTTCTTCCAAATGTTTACCACAAAATAAATCATGTTCAAATATGGTTAAGACATATGATTAAGGACCACACACATTTTGAGAGGAAACCCACTGTCGCCACTTCATGGGCTACTCTTTATGATTGGCAGCAAGGGATCTTTTATTTGTGCTTCCCACAGGCAGAATAGCACAAATCATGGCTTTTGTTGAACTAGATATGGATCACTAGTCGGTGCAAATGGTTTACACCTACCCACTGAGCCTTGTGGAGCACTCACACAGGGTTTGGAGTCGGTATCCGGATTAAAAATGATATATGAAAGAAGTACTGACCACTTGGACCATATCAGCCATCTATCTGACCTTTGATAATGATGTATGAAAAAAGTACCTACCATTTGACCATATCAGCCAAATTATCTGACCTTTGAGAAGGATGTATGAAAGAAGTACTTACCACTTGACAATGTGATCATACAACACACACGGAATGATGGTCACTGTTATGGTTCTGCCACCTGCATCAAACAATTCTCCCATTTCCTTGTCCTAAAAAACAATAATTATTTTTAATAGAAAAATAGAGATAAAATTTAAAAAAAAATAAAAAAAATAAAAAGGTTTTTATTATTCACAGAATCCCTGTTACATACATAGTCCTGTCCCCAACCAGGGTGCAATTGTAAGACAGGCGGTCAACATGACCTCAACATATTACAAACCACATTTTCAATACACATACCTTCTAAAGTCATAAACAACACTAACAATACTATTCATAGTTTGAAAGGTATTACAAAGGATAAAATAATATTATTAATAATTGTTTTACTGAACCAGTATACATATTATGTATGTTCTCGACTTAACAAGCCATTAAGTTTGCTAAATCTGTGTTTTGGGGACATGACATATACAAGTTTGTATACATTTTGTTTTTAACCTTGTCAGAGAACAGAAGTGAACAGAATGAGTAGTACCGTATTTTGCGGAGTATAAGCCACTACTTTTTTTTTTCATATCGGAGGGGGCGGTTTATATGTGAATTTTATTTTAAGTTTCTAATTATGTACAAGTCGCTATGGCGTTTTATTGCATTTAGAAACTTTAACTGGTTGGGAAAAGCTGAGGCTAAGCATCGTTGCATTAAATCATTAATCATTACACATGTGCATGTTAATGTCGAAAGTACAACAATGCAACGATAAACCGTTATGTTGTAACAGCACCTACCGGAAACGAAATACAGTTGTTTTAGTAATAATGCTCCCGCGTAAC
>JAECMU010336459.1:0-12777 GCA_016106625.1 Dracogyra subfuscus
AATATGTCTCTGGTGGGTCATTCGCTAAAATTTAAGGTCGCTAATATTTCATGATTTACAGTATGTAATAAATGTACTGTATGTTTTCAGCATCTGATGACATACTGTGCCAAAGATGTTATAGCAACTCATGCTGTTTTACAGAAGCTTTGGCCAGAATATTTAGAAAGGTAAGTTTAAAGTTTGTTTTGCTTAACAGCACCACTTGAGCACATTGATTAATGAATCATTGGCTGTTAGAGGTCAAACATTTGGTAATTCAGACTCATAGTCTTCAAAGAAAACCTGCTACATTTTTTCTAAAGAAAGGGATCTTTTATATGCACTTTCCCACAGACAGCAAAGCACATACCATAGCCTTTGGTCAGTTCTAGGGGCAGTATGTAGCCCCAATGGTAAAGTGGTCAGTTTGGGATTGATCTCATTGGTCTATTTCTCATTCCAGCCAGTGCACCATGACTGCAGTGTTTCCCCTAGAGGTCGGAAGGATACCGCACCGACCCTGTGAATTTCTTTACCAGGACCGTAAAAACAGTAAACATTAAAATAAATAAAGGGACGAGTTCACTTCACCGATGTTATATATTTTTAAAAAATAAATTGCAAATGCTAGTAGTCAGAAATATAATAGTATTCCACATATATGTACACTGTTAGAGCCCGATGGCCAGTGAGGGGCAAACAAATAAACCATGATGATCAAATGAAAAAAATATATATTTAAAAACAAATCAACCAACATCGATCGTATGTAAAATGGAAAACGAATCTACAAGTGAATACTTTTGATTTCCTTTCACATGCAACAGTTCACTAATGAATATATGGTCATCAGTAATCTATGCCCCATCCCTGAAATGAATATACTTAAAGATTTAATTTTATTAAAATCCAAGTTAACAAAATGTTGCAAAACTAAGTGACTGGTACCCAAACAGTTGTTACTCTAACACAGTGCAGGCGTAACAAAATAAAGTGACCAGTCTATCAGATCAGGTGGCTTTTTTTTAAAGGTTGCACTTAACCATATTGTTTTACGATTTTCCAAATGTTTTTTTATTTTTTTTTTTTTTTATTATATTTAAACATTGCATAATTAAATTTGCAAGACTTAAGTGCATAATATGATCAATTAACACAAATTAAAAAAATTAAATTTTTGTCTTTTATTTGTTTTATCAGTCACAGAGTGATTACAATTTAGCAGGTGAATTTTTTTATCATGACCAGTAATAATTTTATCCATTGGTTTTAATTCTAGAACGCCAGATATACATACAGAAGTAGAACTAATGAATATTCAATCATGTTAATTAATTTTTAAAATCACCAATCCTATAGTTTTTACTTTTAGATAAATAAATAGATAACAAATAATACATACGGTATTACAATCAGTAATTCAGAAATATGTATTATATTTTTATACTTCTTTTTCAAATTATTGTTTTGACATTATGCAAATATTTAAAAATAATAAACATTATTATTATTAAAATCTATCTGAAAATAGCTCCTTCTATAAGTGTACATGACACCCTCATGTATTCATAATGCATCTAAAAACAACTGGGGGGAAAAACCCCTTACTGGGGAGCATGCCCCTAACTCCCCTAACATTTTTGCACCCTTTGGGGCTCAGTTAACGTCAGACTATTTTGCCAATCCTCTGAACAAAAATCCTGGGGAAAACACTGTGACTGGTATATCAAAAGTGGTGGTATGTGCTATTCTGTCTGTGGGAAAGTGCATATAAAAGATCCTTTGCGTTAGAAAAAATGTAGTGGGTTTCCTCTGATGACTATATGTCAAAATTTCCAAATGTTTGATATCCAATTGCCGATGATTAATGAATCAATGTTCTTTAGTGATGTCGTTACCAAACTTCTTCTTGACAGTTCTGGTGCACTGTTTGAAACGATTAGCTGAATTGATTCACCAAGGTGGTTTGATCCTGTGACACAACTATCTCAGTCTCGCACTCGACCGAATGAGAATATTTGTAGTTATTATGTGTCTCAAATATTAATAGCATACCAGTACACACATATTATTTCATCTTTTTCTCGTTATGACCGAATATGAGTTTGCATGTACATAATGTTTTACAACTGTATTACCAGTAAAGTGGTGCTTTCTGATTTATTTATAGTTGATGTGGCTACAAGTGTTTGTGGTGTTATGTCATGGGTCTCAGAATAATGTATTGTTTTTTGTCATTAGGTCTGTTTTTTAAGTACATTATTTATTAATTATGTAGGTAATGATGGCAGTAAAATGAAATAATTAATAAAATTTTAGTCCCCTATAGTACCGGAGGCAACTATAGGTTTCATCTGCATCCATCATACAGTGTTTTTGGACACTTTCCCCCACAGTTCCTCGAGATAGTGATATAAAAAAAAAAAAAAAAATTATAGCCTTATCCTGTACTGTTACAGATCAAGATTGACTTTCATGAAGATTTTCCTATTTGTTTTGCCTATTTGATATGCAAATTTGTTGGGCCTGGTAGAGGACACTTATTGCTTTAACGAGTCTCTCAGAATGCTTGCTCTAATATTATTATAATACTACATACATTTCTCAGCATTGTATACCGTGGGTATTAAATGTTTGAACCGATGCCATATAATTATAAATAAAATGTGTTGAGGACATCGTTAAATAAAACATTTTCATAACTGTTTGATGTTTAGGTTTCCCCATCCTGTAACTCTTGCTGGAATGCTGGAAATGGGCTCGGCTTACTTGCCAATCAACACAAACTGGCAGCGTTACATCCAGCAGTCAAACACGATGTACGACGGACTTCAGCACGAACTGAAGAACCAACTCATTTCACTGGCTAACGATGCATGTGAACTGCTTGAAGGAGGCTTGTAAGTGGTTATTGTCATTCTTTAACTTGATAATAAATTGGATTGATATAGTTTTAACCTTTAAAGTTGTGGTTTTTGAACTTAGGATATATAAAAATGTATTGGGCCATGTAGGGAACATGTATTGCTTTAGCAGCACTCTCAGAATGCATATTGTTATTGTTATATACTGATACCTATAATTCAGATACAAAGATGATCCCTGGCTGTGGAACTTGGACTGGTCGTCTGTTGATTATCGTCTTAAGAAAGCTGTGAAGAAATCTGTTAAACAGAAGTCACAGGACACACCAAATAAAAGTTCTCCAGATGTTATGGATGACAACCAGTTGATGACAGCAAAGGATTGTGTCATAGAGGTATAATATTCACAATGCAAGTACAGAAGGAGTGGATGTTGTCTGGGCTTCTAGAATTGTCTAAAAATCCACTAGCCATGGTGAAAAATCTACTAGCTCTGTAAATTAACACATTTAAAAAACCCAAAACAAATTCACATTGAATTCTTAAATGTCAAGTACTATCCTATATTTTGCAAGTAAATAAAATATAAGGAATGTATGTACTGCCCAAGAAGATAGATACATTGTTAGATAGTTTCATTACAAAGTGTTAACTTTATCACCAATGGAAACTAATTTGGTGTACAGTACTTGACTGGTTTTCATTTGCATTACACCTACCAGAGTAAACAGCATTGCTATGTACAGTATTTCTTAGAAATTGTTTTTGTCTGTTCAGCTTGGATGTGAATAGAATTAAATTGATAAGTAGATTAATTTTTAGATGGTATTTATTGATAATGATTAAATATTGATATGAGATTTTGAATGAAAATGGCACATTTCTACTGAGGATTGGGGATATTTTTTAGGTTTTTTTCTTTTTACTGGCTGTCGGGCATGGTGGAACAAATGTTTTACTAGCCCTACTATGAAAAATACTCAAAATTTGTGTCGAGCTACTGTATTCTAGAAACCCTAATATTATCCAGTTCATAACTTAGAGAAACATTGACCAAATTCAAACATTGTTCGTAGATAAAATTGCGAACAGTTGACCATATAATATTATGCTCATACTTTCTTTAAGCAGAATATAAATTATAGGTATTTTCTGAATATTAAATGAACTAATGATTACAGTTATAATCAGTTTTGCCCCCTTTATTTGCCACTTCCCCTCAAATTGCCTTAATTTCTGAAAGATTTTGGAAGGGAAACCATTATTCAAATGCTGCTTTTCTTTTGATTTCCTCTGTATAGTGTTTTAAAGAAGGTTTAACTTATGTAGCCCGATGGTAAAGCGCTAACTTGATGTGCTGTCTGTTTGGAATTGATTCCTGTCAGTGGACCCATTGTACTATTTGCCATTCCAGTCAGTGCATCATGACTGGTATAACACAGGCTGTGGTATGTGTTATCCTGTCCGTGGGTTGGTGCATATAAAATATCTCCCTGCTTATTGCAGAGAAGTGATTTGTTATCACACTTTAGTTTCAAGCCATGTTTATTGATAACTTTGTCAGATGTAGCGGGCAGCATAGCCCAGTGGTACAGTGCCTGCCTGATGCGCGGTCGGTCTAGGATCGATCCCCGTCAGCTAACCACTGGGGTTTTTCTCGACATATACATATGTCCGATATAACCGTAATTATAATGTGTTGAGTGCATCGTTAAACAAAAAAAAGAACAAAAAAGAACATTGTCATATGTAGTTGCCTCCATGAGTCCAAAATATTGCACTCGAGTACTCAAGGGTCAAACTTGACCTGGAACCAAGTTTCAAAGACTTGTACTAGATAATAATTAATGAGACTAAGGAATAAAGTAAAATAGCATGATGCATCTTAATTCCAGCACTTAACATAGATGTTGGATCAATGAGATCATGCTATTGAATTGCATTTCATACATCCTCTGCACTATGAAGTCTTGGTAAAACACAAAAACAGAGTGACAAAACACAGTAGCAGAGCGGCCTGTCTTCTCTCTTAAATGGTGCAGTAAGAACACTGGTTTATTTATGTCTTTGAAATAACACATTTACTTTTTCTTATTTTAATTTGATATTTTTAGGCAAATATAAATCTATATTTTAGAGCAGAGAGAACCAAGAAGAAGCAGAAGAGCTATATGAAAAGATTGTTGACTCGGCATCTAGAATTCCCAAACACGAAACATTCAAAGCGGGTTACCCCAAGTAAGAATTCACACAAGATTAGATACACAATCTTTTTATGGCATTTACTATTGTATAATAAAGCCTCAAATTCTAAATTAGTTTTTTGTCTCTCTTTACGAAGTAAAAGGGAAAGCTATATCTATGACTTCTGATAGTAACAGTAGAAATGTCACCTTATGCATTAAAGTTTTATTGTTACCACAGTTTGACACCCAATAGCCATGTATTTTTTGTGCTGGGGTGTCATTAAGTTTTAAAGTTTTGTAGTTGCACTCACAATGCATGTAAAATGTTAATGGTAGGCGAAACATTTAGTTCCACAAAATTCTTGTTTTATGTTCATACTAGATACATGTATACATGTAGTAAACATTGTACACAAGGTGACCGATGATCTGCCTGACTTAATAATTGAAAACTAGACATCAGTTAAATAATACAGCAGTATTGTTACAGTGTATGCATGAAAAGCATGAATTATTTTCTAGGTAGACTATAGGTTAACAGCTGTGCTAATAATTAAATTAAGTTGTTGCATTAGACTTGTACAAGCAGTGATTCAATTGCACTATATTTATATATTTTTTCATATCTTAGTTCTATTTAAATTTGTTATTTTAGTTATCAAATTTGTATTACCGGTACATATTTACAACCTATGTTATGTTTTAATTTTACTTTAGTGGTTTTGATACGACTTGTAATTATAATTGTTTAGTTGGTATCGAGACCTGTGTCCACGGTATGGAGTAGAAGACTGGTACCCCGGTCCAGCATTAATCAGCACCCAGGTTCGGGTGACACCAAAGCTGCTTAGGTTGACATGGAATGGATACCCAGTGCATTACGACGACACACATGGGTGGGGCTATCTTGTCCCTGATTACAACAGCAGTGATCTGGTTGATGACCAAGATGAAGACTCGGAAATAATGTGTAGTGCATTTCCCCGGAGGTATTTTTGACTATAACATTTAAAATGAAAGAATCTTGATTCTTCTGTACATTATAGATACATATATATATCCTTTAATTCTATCCCCATTAAAGTAATTTAAATAAAGATCTGTTTTTGCATATCTCAGAATTATAATGCTTAATAATCACGAATAAAATGTTACTTCCCCGAAAAGACAACTGACTTTGTGAAGATTGTTAGACAGGTTTCTTTATTCTTTTCTTTACTTTACTTACTTTACTTTACTTTTTTGCTTAACATGCACACTCAGAGCAAGCTGTTATAGCACACGCCTGTCTTGGGCACACACTTCAAATATCTGAGCTGTCTGTCCAGGACAGAATAGAAATTAGTGGTTAGTTGTTATTGTTAGTGAAAGAGAAAAGAGGATGTAGTGGCCATACACCTACCCAATGAGTCCTTAAAACCTCGCTCTGGGTTGGAGCTGGTACCGGGCTGCGAACCCAGTACCTACCAGCCTGTTGTCCGGCGACTTAACCGCTAGGCCACCGAGGCCAGTGCTTCTTTATTCCGGAGAACATTGGTATATATAGTCGAATAACAATAAACCCTTGAGCTGTGGGCTTTTAAGGGATTAAAAGTGCGTGGCCTGTGCAGATCATGATATGTCAAGGAATGTCAGGTGAGTGACAGTGAATAGTCACCAACTGGGTCAAACACAGCTGGCCAGTCTATTGGTTGATCGTGACTGTCCCTGGTCGGAGGTCAGATGTAAAGACGGGTAAATGCATGTCCCTGCAGCTCTTAGTGAAAGGTTTAGGTGCATGTGTTTTGTGCATACTAAAATCATTAAAACAATAAAACCAACATGGTTACAAAAAGAACATCTGTAATCACTCCATGTTCATTGTAGACCAATACTTTGAATTATAGTGAACTAACTGAAGCAGCATTAAAGAAATCTTGAGTCATCCAAGAAATGTACCATTTATGACTAGAGTTTTGCCTGCAATGTAATTTACAATAGCTGATAATGTAAGTAATGTGAAATGACTCGTTTAGAATAATAGCAAGTCAAAGATGATTAGAACTGTTTTCTTTTTAAACTTTTGCTTTTTAAGAAGTGTGTAATTAACATTTGCTTCTTGTAGAATGGAATGAGGGATCCACCTACATCATAATTGGTGCTTGAATTCCATTTACAGTTTTTACTGTCAGGGGTGTCACTACTTTAAAAAATTACTGAAATAACTGAGCCATTACATTAGGTCACTGGAGGAGTTTTTAATAGCAACTCAACCACATTATTACGAAGAAGATATTTCTTCAACCATCATTACCCCTGGCGACCCACTGGGACGAGACTTTGACCGTGAGGCCATGGATACAGCAGAGAAGAGCAAACATTGGAAAGCCACTAACATCAAGAGGAGACAACTCCATCCAAAGGTACATGTCGAATAAGATGAAATGTTATAGTGAAACCTGTGTTAAGCAGCTAGCAAAAGGAGTGTCAAAAAGTTTCCTTTTAAGAGATAGGTGACTGCTTAATATAGGTTAGTTTATACTATATTAGATTTGAAAGAATGTTAATACAGGTGGCCACTAAAGCAGGTTTGACTAATTTGTTAATCAAAATCTATATATAGGTTGTACACTACTGAATAAAATCCCATGTTTACTTTTTGTATTTAGAAACGTTATATGAAATGTATCAAGCAAACTATGACCCATAAATATCGGTACTACAACCTTACCTCAAAGTATTAACTGAAGAAAATGGTACCTTTCATGGCTTATTTTCATTTTAACTACATGCTTTTAGGACACCCCTAGTTCTGCATAAAATTTGAGTACTTTTTTTTACAGATACCCCATAAATTGCATACATTTTTTGCCCAGATAATACTAGTTTTTTTTACAACTAACACACTCAAATTTATCACCAATCACAGGACTTGTGGTGTTAACGTCTCGATCAACAGTTTGGTGCACCTCAGACTTTGACCCAGTCGGAAGTTACTGTAGATCCTGAAATTAATGTGTCCCTAAATTAATGCGAGTCACGGTGGTCAGACATTAATGCGACATGAAATTAATGCGAGTGGCTTCCCTTTGAAATAACGTTTTTCATCACAATGCTTTGAAAAATAAATAAATAAAAAATTCTAGTGCAAAATTTGTGTCTGCAAAATGAATTAATTCTTAATTCGAAATGACACGTGTATTTAGCTATCCCTTCCTTTTCCGACATTTCCGGCTATAACCACTCATTTGATTGGATCACACGATTTCGCCAGTGGCACTTACCTGTTAACGTTGACTTTAAGGTCATAATGAAAGAACAGTTCACACAATGGTATGCTAACATTGTTGCAGCAAACTTGAAGAAGAAAACAAAGAAATGGTCGATCTCAGAATTAGCGTGTTGAAACCTATTCATGCGCGATGGATCGTGTCGGCTTTTGACAAAGTGGCCAAGACAAAGCAATCATTACACGTGGCTGGTCTATTAGACATGTAGACAATCTTGAACCTCTCCAGTTGTGTTTATACTTTTGTTTAGGACGAGATCGACGGTCTCCGTTTCCCATAATTTTTATTGTTTTGTTTTAATACAGACAAAACATAGAAATAAATGCGTCATATTATTAATGCGAATAGCATGGCCTCGCATTTTTCGCATTAATATTATGATCGCATTAATTTTAGGATCTACAGTATTTGGTTTAGTACTACCTGTAGTAAAGCTGCCCAGTTTAGTCCATTTTGTTTATATCTGCTCTATTGGTTTAGAAATGTATATTGATACTTGGCACATATATTAAAGCTTTTAAACAATCATTTCACTTATAGTCTGTCCCAGCCTTCACAACCAATGTTTTTTGTAAATAATTTTCGTTTGATTTGGTGTATAAAAAGAAGCAAAAGTGTTTTGGAAATAACAAAAAAACCCAAAAACTCACTATTTAAAAAACGATTGAAACAGAAATAAATAACTTGTAGTACAAATACCATAGTAAGAAAATCGCATTCCCAGTGGGAAGGACTATAACTTATAATGAATTTTTACAACAGTAATTTGTTTTAAATTTAATTAAATATAAAATTATGGCTCATTTTTCCTTTTCACCTTTGTTTGAATAAACATTACAAATTTGTTGCATGTTTTTATTAACAGGTTCTTCATTATCTTAAAACTGTTGGTGGTGGACCACATAATATTGGCATCCCAGGTGTTCACTTCTATCGAATCCCGCACAAGAATGGGTTTTCAAACCGCGTTGGCAACCCACTTGCCAAAGACTACCTGCATCATGTAGAAGATGGAACACTGAGAGCGGCTACAGGGGCCAGTGCGAACAGAGTTCTGCTTCTTGGAAAGATGTGCTCGTACTGGCGCAACAACCAGCAAAGAATTGAGTATGTTCAGTTTTGTCAGTATCTAGTTTATTTATAAAATAATGTTTCTTTTTTTTATAATATGTCAAATCCTGTGTTATGTCTATTGAAAAGGGTGTATTATATATATGTGTTTTGAGGTATTTTCAATATCATAGATTAAGAATGTGAGCTACTGGTAAGCATAATACATTATATTTTTTCCTAATATATAATATTGATAATATTTAAAATCAAGGGTAATTATCTCTATATCATATAATCTAAGGCTTAATACAACGTGTTTTTGTAAATTGTATATGCAACTTTAATTGCAGTCAGCCATTACTCAATATTTAAATGACATAAGAATATTTTGAATGGAAATTACATCAAACTTAAATGATGTCATGTTTTATGTCCTTAAATAAAAATAAACTAGTGTTCAACATTTTTTGTTTTTTGAATGCTGGACAGCTTTCAATGTAAAGTTGCTATTTAAATGTTTTTGTTTGATACTGCTAGCATACGTGAATTAATGAGTTTCAGTGTAGTATGTTTGGTTAAATGTCAGTAACATCTAATTTGCAATGTTACCATTTTTTGAAAGTATGATCTGAAAAGTATCACATTCTTTGATTATACTGAATATGCTAACTATTATATGATAAATATATATATACGTAAATATGCATACTGCTAATCAGGTGTAGCCTGTTTGGTGTTAAAGAGTTCAGATTAAAGAATACAGGTTTTGATTTTGTGCCTGCACCATAGATCATAGATACAACTGTCAAGGTGTAGTTATACCATTTTTGCTAGCCATATGATCATTCTATGTGCTTAGTCTTTGCCTTTAGCTGTGTTACTGTAGTTATTCTTGTTTTTAAAATTATAAGAATTTATCAGTTTTACAATATAATTTAGTAACGACATTGAATTTTGTATATTTAATAATGTGGTAATTTATTTTAGTTGCCTAATTAACTTGTGTGTGCTTTTTTCAGGGGACAGATGTCAGTGTGGCTGAAAAAAAGTGAATTGCACAAATCTATTACAAGGTATATTTTATGATAAATATGGTATTAGCAGGGGACAATATTTCAAAATCTGAGGTAACTGTAAGTCAGTTCACGTGGTTTTGACTTAGGTAACTAATTGTTCGGTTACGTGAATTACATTTGTGTAACCTGTGGATTACCTGATCGGTTACCTTAAAGTTACGTTGAAATTATATTTTAAATACATAATTCTTAATTCAAACATAAAGTTAAAACAAAATACAAAAGAAAATGTTTTATAGAACACTTTCTTTAATGCCTTAGCTGTCTGTGCCCATTTCTTTAAAACATTTGACCTTCTGTCGCAAGTTACAACCGTTGCAATATACCGTTGTGTACTGGTTTGCCGTGCATGAAGTATCTAAAAAACAGTCTAAAACATGAGTCGGAATACTAGTTGTATGCCTGCATGAATAAACTTCCTGTAATTGTGAAGTTTGCAAATTTTAATTACTGAACCTCTACATGTCATGATGTAACCGATTTGCGGTTCACGTAAATTTAATTTTATGTAACCGACACGTGAACAGAACGGCGGTTTGCGTGAAATATTGTGCTCTGTATTAGTATTTTAATTGAAATAAGATTATTATGAATACATTTTAAAAATTAAATTAAATGTAGTATTTGGCAAAAATAGCAAATTAATTATTTCCCTAAACAAAACAGTTAAGTGCCTTTTATATAATATGAGAATTATTTTAAGCTGTTAATTAAACTAGAGTAATTCACAAGCACTACTTTTCTATGGATTCAAATATTAGAGAAACTTGATATGATGTGAAATAGTATAAAATATGATGGTATTTACTTTTATGATTTTGGATCAGTGATTTAGCATTATCTAGAATGAATTATGACATTCATTTCAGTGTTTTGAACATTAATTAAACATTAAATTTCAGCCATGAAGATTATAACGAGGATATTCTCTATGGAGCCATCGTACCGAGGATTGTGTCAGCTGGGACGATAACAAGAAGAGCTGTAGAACCAACATGGCTGACTGCCAGCAATGCCTATGTAAGTGTTGGGTTGTCTTTATTCTAGATAACCACTTTTTATTTATTTTTAATACCATTCTACTGCCTCCTTTCCTTTCTTATGATTGGTCTAATCTCAATCCCGATCAATGAGCTTATTGGTGGACATAACAAAGGCTGTAGTATGTACAATCCTGTGCATATAAAAGATCCCTGCTGCCAATCAAAAAAAGAATAGCCAATTTTCCTCTCATTATCATTGTTATTCTTAACCATATCGCTCCAGCCAGTGCACCACGACTGGTATACCAAAGGCTGTGGGATGGTGCGTAGAAAAAATCCCTTGCTGCTAATCAAAAAGAGTAGCCCATGAAGTGGGGACGGTGGGTTTCCTCTCTCATTATCTGTGTGGTCCTTAACCATATGTCCGACACCATATCACCGTAAATAAAATGTGTTGAGTGCATCGTTAAATAAAAACATTTCTTAACTATGTTTAATGCCATATAACCATTTATAAACGTGTTGAGTGTGTCTTTAAATAAAACATTTCTTTCTTTCTTCTGATCTTGCATCTTTCACTGTCTTCTTTCATGGCTTATACTAATAGGATATAACTTTTTAAAGACACATTTGAAGAAATCAATTAATTGTTATGTGATCCTATAGGTGGATGCTTGAGACAATTTAGAATTAAATCATTTATTCAATGATATAACCATGACTGGCACACAATGCATAAATAGAACTGTAGGTCAAGTAAACACTTTATATTTATTTTTAAACCAATTTAGACTGACAGAATTGGCAGTGAGTTGAAGGCGATGATTCAAGTTCCACCAGGATATCACTTTGTTGGTGCAGATGTGGACTCCCAGGAAATGTGGATAGCTTCTATCATAGGAGATGCAACCTTCCAGAAAATTCATGGTAATTTCTGTCTTTTCTGTCTTATCATATAGAAATGAGCTTTATTAGCCAGTGAGCAAGTGGAGCCAACATTTGCTTGACTGGTTTTCAAACAACATATAAACCAAATAACCACTTTGGGAACCAGTCAAAACAATTTGCCAATGTTAGCATCTCTCGCTGTTTCTCAAGGCTCGAAATTCATTTTTTTGATTGGGAGGCAATCTTTGCTTTTCAAATTTTAATTGGGAGGCAAATGTTTGAATTTGAGAAGCAGTTCTGAGTTCTAGAGCACAGGTATTGCTGTTATTTTACACTTATTTTATTAAATCTATACAAAATAAAGAGTCCAAACAAATTATGTACATGTACTTGGTCGCATTAAAAGTCCCACAAGTTTGCGTGTGTAGTTGCCCATTTCTCGACAGTAGCTTTTTTTTGCCACCGCGGCCATAATT
>JAECMU010336496.1:0-15361 GCA_016106625.1 Dracogyra subfuscus
TGGAACTACGTATTACCGGTACAGAATAAGTGAACATCAAAAGTCAAAACGTAAATCTATTACACTCATCCAGCAGATCGCACGCAGTGTTTGACTTACATTTGTTTGCATGGCCTTTGACACGGCTTTGTTTATATCTGGCTGCATCATTATCTGCGGCTTATAAAACGGTGCGGCTTATAAAACGGTGCGTCTTATATATGAATGGATCCTCAAAAATGTGTAAAAAACAGGGGTGCGGGTTATACAAGGGTGCGTTATATACTCCGCAAAATACGGTAGATATCTAAGTTTTTGTATACACTATATTTTTTCTGGAGCACAAATCAAGAATCTAAAAATGAATGAATGAATGAATGAATGTTTAATGACACCCCAGCATGAAAAATACATCGGCTACTGGCTGCCAAACTATGGTAATGGAGAAAACAGAGTGATGATCAACATCAATATAAAAATCCAATAGTTAAATAAAAACAGTGTAAAGGACTGTATAAAAATACAAATATCACAGATATTCATTTCACAACATCTGATTGGCTACTCCACAGGAATGACCAGCTTGCCACAGACCTACCATCTAATAAAATAAGCACAACCAAAACTGATTGCCTTATTTTTTTAATATGAATATCCTGTAACCCATTCCCACCCCCACCCCAGCCCAAACGTAGCGTTTTGAAACTCCATCTCCCTCTTTAAGCGACACATCCTATTATTACTAGTAATTAATAAAATTGTATTTACTTAAAAGTAAAGTAGGGCTAGTGGATTTTTAGTTGTGGCTAGTAAATGTTTTAAATTACTGATCCCATGGCTAGTGAATGTTATACAAATATGAACACCAAAAGACCTACCTTGACAAAGTGTGTCGCTTTCAGTGGATCGATAACGATGCCATTTTCTTCAACTTCTCTCTTGAACACCTTGAGATCTCCATCTTCGGCAATTAACTGCCAGGTATCCTGACCGTCTTTCGTGCGTTCATTGAGCCGAAATAAGTGATCACTCACAACTTTGTTGATCTAAATAAACAACACGCACGAATAAAATTAATTCTGATATTTGCATCGTGACTACATGTATAATAAATACTGTACACTCGGGGAATACCAAATTTGAAAGTTAGAAATGACCTTTAAAACATTATTAAAAAAACTGGAGTATTTAAATGCAATTTTTCATTATTGCACATCAAATTCGGTTGACTGTGTAAAAACTTCTTCTTTTTTTTTAAACCACACAATACATTCTGATTAGAGATGAAAAGTCCAATAAATTTTGGATAACAGGCTTGGTGTTTATAAAACTTTTAAAGTCTAAACTCGGGCCCCGATCATTCTAAAGATATCTTGGAGGGTATAAAATCTGTTGAATATTTAAAACTAGAAATATTAACACATACTGAACTTACCTCTGCATAATAATGATGTGAAGAAGGCAGGGATATTTTCGGAGGTTGTATAATTGGTTCTTTTTTCTTCTTGAAAATAATAACGAAATAATAAAATGGAAAGAAAGCAACAAAAGTTTTATATTTAACAATGCATTCAACATATTTTTACATGGCATCAGATATATGATTAAGAACCACATACACAATGAAAGAGAAAACCAGTTACCGCCACTTCATGTGGAACTCCAGGAAAATCAAGAGAACAAAATGGACAATGAATATTCAAAACACTTTTATTAGTGTGCAAACTGTATGTGGAAGACTGGGGGTGGGAAGAAGAAGTATTGCTAACATATGTTTTAAATTTGTTTTAAACAACTGATAAAAATATGAAATATATTTTTCTTAAATTTTCTTATGCTTTTAATGAATGATCCCTAATATTTTTGGAATTAAAAGAAATATTTTACAGTATATTGCTGTGTATTAGGTAACTTTTCAAAATTCAAGCCTTTAAGTACCACCATTAGAAGATGGGTTGGCCAATACACGGAGCCAACAAAAAATGGCTTCACAAAATACAACAAAATATCGGTGTGTACAGAAATAAGATACTACGGAAAATGTCATTCTATGCTTCAAAACTTTACTGTTGCATTATTTAACCTTCCGACTACTGCAGGCGAGATATCTCGCCCGACGTCATGCCAGCTGACGTACTGTACACTGCATTTCCCAATTCACATTTCCCGCCATTTTTCACAGGGCACTTGCCGGAAACAGAAATAAAATTAAAGTAAAGAGATTTCCATGGCAGGACGTCACTGTCAATTCCAGGGATCGGTAGCTGATTGTGACGCTAATACACAACGATATATGGTACACAGAATCATGTGAGCAATATAGTCATTACACATTAGCATCAGAGTTATCTACCTTTTCCTCCTCTCTCTCCATCTTATCCAATGTTGCATCGACTGCATCATAGAACTCGTCTTCTGTGATCATACAATGTGGTCCTTCCTGTAACACACAAAACACTATTGAGAGACGAGAATTTTAAAACAGCAGCTAATTGTACATTAATCATTCACCTACAACCCTTCCTGCAAGTCAAAGTGAAACTATCACAGGACATGTAGATTTCATCAGTGGATACAAAGGGGACAATTATGTAACACAAACTCTTAAAGGGCTTGCACTGGGTGATCAGAAAATGTTGTCAAATTATCTTAAAACTGCAAAACATATAGTTATTTTCCAACAAAATATTACCCAATTTTCTTTTTTTTCAGCCACATTTAATATGAAAATTTGCCAAGTGTTCTTCTTAAAATTTGTAACTGGCGAAATTTGCCAAGTGGCAGAGATAGCCCTGTCTGTTCTATTTAATATTCCACTCATGTGATGTTTTATGACCACGCCCTTCTCAAATAGTATATAATACTTGTCCAAACACCCTTAGTACCTTGCTCGGTCAAGATAATACCTTTCTAGGTCCAGATAATGTATTTGACAAACATAGGATTTTCTGGTGGTATGTTTTTTGTTTGTAGTAAGTACTATATAGAAAAACCCCGAAAAAAACCCATCTGTTAATAAACAAAAGGGCCATGACTGGCCGCAGTTTACTATATGAATAAAAAACAGCAGACACATTATTTGAAAACATTATGTAATTCTTAACAAACACCCAACCTCTCCCTCCCACATAATGCTTTGTAAAGCATTTCACGATTTCTCCTCACTCATTGGAGTATTATGTCATTGTTGAACACAGGACTTCTAGATTATGGTATCCCCACTCCCATGGCTAGAGATATTCAATGTTGGGCTAGTAAATAACTACTATTGCTATGCCCGACAGCTAATGAAAAATATAAAGAGTCAAATGTTGTAGTTAAGTCTATTTTGTAAATATGAATATTCTGCTCCCAACCAACCCCCAGTGTTAGTGTTTTTAAGCTCTATTTCCCTCTTTAGGCAACATATCTGATTATTACCATTATTCAGTAAAATTTTATTAACTGAAAGTAAAGTAGGGCTAGTGAATTTTTAATTGTGGCTAGTAAATATATTTTAATCACTGATCCCATGGCTAGTGGATTTTATAAAAATGCTAGAAGTCCTGTGAACAGCACTAATCAAACTGCAATTGCAGGTTTTTCTATCGTCAAAAAATGCACAACTTTATTTAATTGTATGTTGATTTAAACAAAAACAAATAAATAAAACATTTCACCTCATAGTCAGGTCCACCAACAACAATGGGTTTGGGTCGCTCGGAATGCTTCAGCAAATCTTCTAGCTTCTTCCGTCTGTCGATTTCCTAAAACATTCAAATATGAACTCGAGTTTAACCACTGTACACATTACCAATTAATTTGACTAGACTGGAGAAATCTTGGAGTGTTTTCGCTTTTATAGATACATCACCTGGCCTCGTGACTAGTGCATATTCCCTACGGTTAGTAGACTAGTCTGAACATCCCAACAGCCAATGGGATGGCCTGAATTCTTCTACTCTGTACTCCTTCCTGTTCTGGTCACGTGACTGTGACTTCCTTCTTTTTCCTTCACGTAGGGAATATGCACTAGATATGAGGACAGGTGATGGTGAAAATAAATAATCTTATTTGTTAAAAGGTTAACACAGGAATCGTACTGATAAAAAAATAAGTGTTACAGTATGAATATACATGCCATGTTACAATGAACAATAAATAAGCAACAGGTTTCTTTCGGAATTCTTTGTGTATGTTGGAGTGTTAGTGTGTGCATGAGAATGCATGTTGAATCTGTGATTCTGCATAAGACGTAAAACAACGGGCGATGCTGTCACAATAAAAAGAAAAGATATCGATAATAAAAGGAGAGAAATGAAATGAAGACAATGGATCTTATAATTTAAAAAAAAACACCATGTAGATAATATAGAAAACATTGTTTTCTCTTTTTAAGAATACATAACCTGAGTTTTAACCTATGGCAACACCCCCTTAGTGCAATGGACTTGCCTTAACATCCCAACAGCCAGTCAAATGGCTCAAACTGGCCATGGTGGTGTCGTGGTTAAGCCATCGGATATAAGCCTGGTAGGTACAGGTCTTGCAGCCCGGTACCCGTTCCCACCCAGAGCGAGTTTTAATGACTCGGTGGGTAGATTTAAGACCACTACACACTCTACTCTCTCACCAACCACTAACCCATTGTCCTGGACAGACAGCCCAGAATAGCTGAGGTATGTGCTTGAACCGTAACTGGATATAAGCATGAAAATCAGTTAAAAAATTTAAGTTTTGTTTAACGACACAACTAGAGCACAATGATTTATTATTAATTGGGTATCAAATACTTAAATTTTTTGGACAAGAAGTCTTACAGGAAGCTCAATGCATTTTGTTTTATTAGCAGCATGGGATCTTTTATAAGCATTTTCCTACAGACAGGATAGCAAAAACCACAGCCTTTTGCATACCAATCACTGAATACTGTTTGTGATGGGGAATTTTTTTTTTTCCAAGAGGGTCCACTGAGGCGGTTCGATCCTGTGAAGTTAGAAACTCAGGAAAGCGCTCTATAGCCATTCTTTCCTTAGGTCAGTTAAAGTTGGTGTATTTAACAACACCACTAGAGACATTGATTTATTAATCATCAGCTATTAGATGTCAAACATTGGGTAATTTCATTAGTAGCAAGGGGGAGCGGGCAGCATGGCCCAGTGGTAGAGTGCCCGCCTGATGCGCGGTCGGTCTAGGATCGATCCCCGTCAGCTGACCACTGGGGTTTTTTCTCGACATAACCATATGTCCGACGCCGATATAACCGTAATTAAAATGTGTTGAGTGCGTCGTTAACCAAACCAACAAAAAAAAAAAAATAGTAGCAAGGGATCTTTTTTACACACGATCCCACAGACACAAAATATAATTCAATGGGCCTGTCAACGGGGACTGATCTTAAAATCGATAGCACAACATGCGAGTACTTTACCACTGTGCTACATCCCACCCCCTTAGGTCAGAGTTATGTATGTACTCACAACAGCTGTTGATGCATGGTACTGTGGTCTATTAAGAGTGTGCCGTGCAGCCCAATACCTGTTAGGGTTACCTTACCCGTAGTCCATATCAGTCTAGCTTCTACCCATTGTCCAGTCCAGCTTGGGTGCCCCTAACAGAAGCCAAAGCTCCTGCTGGAATAGTTCTCTGTGTCACTGAGACATACAAGCCCCCTCACCATGTCAAGGAATGGACTATAAAGGGGAGAGTTATGTATGAAAATGAATATTTCAGCATATTCAGAGTATTACCCTCTCCAGTCTTTTCCTCCAGGACTCCTCTCTCTGTGACATGAGGTCGATGCAGTGAGACAGAGTGGCAACGATCCCGGCCGTGGTTGCCTTGAACGTGAACGCTTCACCCTTGAAGTCAACGGCGTGACCGCCATGCTGCTGCAACACCGACACTGTAACACAAGGTTGGTCATTGTCATGAAATATGAGTTACCACAATAAACAGACATACATGTACCTGTCAATTATTTACAAAAGAAGCTAATTGGAAAACAAGCAATGGAAGTTAAATTTTAACGAAACCACAAGAGCACATTGATTTATTAATCATCAGCTACTGGATGCAAGGGACACTATTTCAAAATCTGAGGGAACTGGAAGTCAGTTCACACGGTTTTTACCTAGGTAACCTATTGTTTAGTTACGTGAATTATATTTGCTTAACCCGAGGGTTACCTGATCGGTTACCTAAAAATTATGTTGAAATTATATTTTAAATACATAATTTTTAGCTGAAACATAAAAGTTAAAACAAATACAAAAGAAAACAAAGTTAAAAATATTATAAAAGAACTGAATATCAACCCCAATCAACCCCAGTACTGAAACAAAATACAGGGGCATAGCCAGAAATGTTCTTAGCATTACCCTCGACAAAGGCATGCCTGAGCGGAGATATTTGGGCACCTTCCACTGTAAAAAGTTTGAAACTCAGGATACCTGTAGATGCAATCTGAGCCTTTTCAGAGGCATTTTTTAAAAATCTTTTTTTGAGTTAATTTTAAGAGGATATTTTATAGAACAATTACAGACAGCCTCGACCTATTCCCGGATTTTGTTTTGGCATTACGCACATGTGTACTGTGCATAATGCCTTTGAAATATATACATAATCATTTGGAGGGACTCCTTTTTGCGTTTTGTGGTGGCTATGCTACTTTCACTTTATCGATGGTACTTCTATACTACAGTGACGTTCCAAAATTATTTTTACTTTTTTTTAAAGCTCATTATGCAATGTTAGTATTTTTCAATTTTTGTGACACTTTTGGATTCCTGTTTATGTTAAAACTATTTTTAACATATGTAAAATTATAGGCAATCTAATATTGTGTCTACATATATTCCTTTAGAGATAAAACAGCAGCAGATAATTTAGCCATCCCCAGCAGTCGGAGCATATTTCTTTAAAACTTTTGGCTCGACTCTATACTGAAAATATACTTTAGACTGGTTGCAAATTACAACTGTTGAAATAGAACGTTGTTATCTAAAATTCAGCCTAAAACATCTGTCGAAATACTATTAGTATGTCTGTGTGAATAAATGTCCTGTAATTGTGAAGGTCATGACGTAATCAGTTTGCGGTTAACGTAAATTTAATTTTGTGTACAACCGATATATGCGAACAGAATGGTGGTTCGCATGAAATATTGTGTCCTGGGATGTCAACATATAGTCTTAGAGAGGAAGCCTGCTACATTTTTCAGTTCATAGCAAGGTATCTTTTATATGCACCATCCCAAAGACGGGACAGCACATACTATGGTCTTGGTGCACTGGCTGGAACAAGAAATCCTCCAATGGGCCCACTGATGGGGATCAATCCCAAACCAACCATGCATCAAGTGAATGCTTTACCACTGGGCTATGTCTTGCCCTCCCCCCCCCACCCCGAACATCCTGTCTCTACATTTTATTTTAATTTTAAAATCTGCAACAAATTGGCAAATCTTTGGAACAGATTTTTCCTAAGAAATGTCAAGATTCGTAATTCAGTTTCAAATCTGCTCTAGCTGGCATATTATATACACTGTTCAGTACAGTTAAACATATTCCCCAGAATCTAATTTAACAAGCATTTTGAGAGTTACTGTTAAAGCAATACATGTCCCCTACCGAACTCAACAATATTTCATATCTCTTAAATTCAAGGGATATACATCTGTGAAAAGTGTGTAAATTACCATCAAAGTTAAACTTGATCAGTAACAGTACATTATAAAAGTATATAGTGTCTGCGCTTAATTTTTATTTTGAGTTGCCATCCGGGCAAGTGGTGACAGCACTTTCACTTGCCCGGTTCTATTTTCACTTGCCCGAATAATATTTTCTGAAAAACAACAACAATATTGCAACAGATTATAACAAAAAACACACCACCAGTCGCCCGTCATCGTTTTCAGTCACCAGGGGCGATCGGGCGACTGTTAAGTTTGAACCCTGTATATACAAATTTTCAGCTCAATATCTTCAGGCATTGCAAAACAAAAGTCTGCAAAATAAATGTTCACATCTCTGTAGACGTTCAAAAGCCATATCTCCAAGTCAAAGATAGGTAAATGGCTATGAAAGTCAAACTTGAT
This sequence comes from Dracogyra subfuscus, assembly GCA_016106625.1. Classification (NCBI taxonomy): domain Eukaryota; kingdom Metazoa; phylum Mollusca; class Gastropoda; order Neomphalida; family Peltospiridae; genus Dracogyra; species Dracogyra subfuscus. The sequence goes on from JAECMU010336496.1 coordinate 8,057, forward strand.
CAGTAAAAGTGCCTGATAAAACTATACACCAAATTTCAGGTTAATATCTCAAGGCTTCATGAAAAGAAAGTCCAGAAAACAAATGTTCATATCTCCTAAGTTTAAGGGCCATAACTCTGTCATAAATGAGTAAATCATCATGAAAGTCAAACTAGAACTGTAACAGTACATGATAAAGCTATACACAAAATTTCAGTATCTCAAGACATTTAAAAAAAATACATCTGTAAAACTATATGTCGAACAGATGGATGGACAGACAGACAGACACAAGGGTGGAGATCAAACCTGTAGTCCCCTCCGGACTAAAAATGAGGCCATTACATTTTGTTTTCATGGAACACATTATACAATGTACTTTTCTGTGATATTTCAAAAGCAACGTACCCAAGTCCTGTCCCTTAAAATCTTCAAACTTATCATGATGTCCGTGAACCTCGGCACTTGGATCTGACGACAGCCGATCGATATCCACATCATCATCAATGTCATCTGCTTCAGGCACTGGAAACAACAAAGAAGGATAATATAAAATCCATTACAATGAAAACAAACACAAACATCAACAACAAACAGCAAAAACCCACTTTAGTGAAATTCCTCAAAACTGGACACCCACGGAACCAGTTTAGAGAGATTCTGATATTAAAAAATGGACTGAAAGTAAATCTTATTTTAAAGGAATTCCAGGTTTTTAACAGTTTTACTCTTTAACTTAAGGCAGAATGAAAAAAGCTCTCAAGTTATTTTTTGCACTACCAAATAGCTAGGCATAGAAATTTTAAATTACTTATCTGATTAAAAAAAATTTAGCAGCTAAGACAAGCCCTTTTCCCCCAATATCCATCCATCTCCACTGGTTTTAATGTTACTCAGGGATAGCTCTGTCATTCATCAAATTCACCAACTGTGATTTTTAAAAACAATAGAAATAATTTCAGGTATGGTAATTACTGATATGTCTTTGGATAATAACTGTGGGATTCTGCAGGTTTTTAAATTTAGTGAATATAGCCAACATGTAAATCCTTTCCAATGCGAGTCTTGCCTGTTACTCATTAATAATAATAACAAACAAGAAAATAGCCCAGTGGACTCACAGACAGGGATCGATCCCAGACTGACCGTGCCTCATGCAAGTGCTTCACCACTGAGCTACGTTACTTTCACAACAACAAAAAAACAGCATGAACTCACAGTCGTGCAGAGCCCCGTGCGACACAACGGACGCGCAGCTGTCGAAGTAACTCTGTAGCGTGTCGATCTGGCGACACAGGATGTCGCGGAACGTCTCCATCTCCATCAGCTTCTCCTTCAGACCCCGACCTCTCTGAAGTGTAACACACTCGTAATTAGCATCATCATCGACATGGTTAAAAATATATCCTGGCAGGGCTTGAAATCAATGAAGCACATGTGGCAAATTGCCCCCATTGCCATGAAAATTATTTTGCATTATACTAATTGGCCATCATACTGGAACCATTGACATCAGCTTTTCCTTCAGACCCCGACCTTGCTGAAGCTTAACACACTCGTAATTAGCATCATCACTGACATGGTTAAAAAATATATCTTGGCAGGGCTTGAAATCAATGAAGCACATGTGGCAAATTGTCCCCATTGCCCTGAAAATTATTTTGCATTTTACTAATTGGCATCATACTCGAACCATTGACATCAGCTTTTCCTTCAGACCCCGACCTATCTGAAGTGTAACACACTCGTACTTAGCATCATTATCGACATGGTTAAAAAACATATTTTGGTAGGGCTTGAAATCAATGACAGTCATGTAGCAAATTGCCCCCATTGCCCTGAAAATTATTTTGTCATCATACTCAAACCTGATCAGTCCTTAAGTCAAATGTCAAAATGCAGGGTTCGCAATAGGAAGTGAAATATGGCATGTAGTTATTTTTTGTTAAATAGCAGGCAAAAACATTAAAATGGTCTGCTAAAAAAATATATGGTGTGTCGGAAATAATACAGCACGGGATGAGTGGAAGATTTGGGACAGTGTGTGAGGAATTAGGAACCCATAGATGTATTTTAGAGCATCATAATTTAACCAAAATATAACAGAGAATCACCCAGCTAAATAGTTATAGTTTGTTTTGTTTAATAACACCACCAGAGCACCTTGATTCAGGCATCGAAATAAGTCGAGAACGGTCGTTCAGGTTACCGGGAGGTTACCATATGTAAGAAAAGTCGAGAATGGTGTTTCGTTCTCGACAAACATTTCAATGAACAGTAGTTTTGTTTCCAAATGTAGATCAGGCAATGCATTCCGGACTTCCGTGTTTCCGATAAAATTTCAGAACGTCCACGTATTAGCAGTATCAACTAGATCTGTGCCGAGTAGTTTGCAAGAACACTTAATTTAAACATATAAGTACCGAAAAACAGTCTATATAGTTGTGGTAACCTATAGGTTACCAGGTTATATTTTGTGGTAACCTATAAATGGGTTACCAGACACGATGCTTATTTCGATGCCTGTTGATTTATTAATCATTGGCTATTTGATACAATTCTGAATCAGAGAAAACCCACTACATTTTTCCATTAGCAGCAAGGGATCTTTTATATGGATTTTCCCATAGACAGGAAAGCACATGTATACCATGGCCTTTGACCAGTTGTAGTGCACTGGTTGGACAGCTAAAAAGATTATACATACATGTACATCTCTGTCTCCTGAAAAATGACCTACAATCTTTTTGAAAATTTTAGCAGGTGAATTTTTATTTGACAAGCTAGATCTAAAAATGAACTGCTTTTTGCAGAGCTGCTAGTGCAGCTTAACACCTATGACGTGCACAATGACTGTACCAGAATGTCAATCAAACAAGTTTAGTGATATAAATTAAAACTGACTGGTTAATAAATAGGATATTAAACTCTCTACCATTTCATATTATGGTTATGTCCCTTGTAAAATAATTTTCAGTGTCACTTGCTAAAACTTGTGACAAATGAAAAGTGATTTTGTTTTTTTCTGGATATAAATTGGAAGCTGGTTTAATATTCTTACAATTCTCTACCAAATTCCTTTCACTTGTGCAAAAAAAATACTAATTACTGTAAATCAGGAAATTAATGCAAAAAATGTGACTTATTAATTACTTAGACACATTAATATTTTTAACAAATGTCACCACCAAAATTAAAAAAAAAAAATAGAAGACAATAAAACCAAATCAAATGCCTACATGTGTGTGCATCTAATAGTGCTATTTCACATCATTATACAACATTTAATTGTGTAGTGAACACCCCAGGACTGGTTGTGTGGTGCCTGCATAAGATGAGGAAGAAATTACTACCAGCTAACACAATGGCTAGTTTCAACTGATACGACTGTCAAAACAACTGCCACCTGCTATTGTTTAAATGGTGTGACCTAATACTATAATTTGTAAATTTGGTGTAAACAACTCAACCTTTATTTTGACTGCAGCATGTTATTTCCATGTACCAGACACATTAATGAAAATAAACAATTTACAACAATATGCATTGTTTTCCCGATTTACTGTTTTACTTTCACTTTAACATAACAATGTCACATTATTCAAGGAAGGAAATGGTTTATTTAACGACACACTCTACACCTTTTATTTATGGTTATATGGTGTCGGACATATGGTTAAGTACCACACTGATATTGAGGGAGCAAACCTGCTGTTGCCACTTCATGGGCTACTCTTTTCGATTAGCAGCAAGAGATCTTTTATATGCACCATCCCATAGACAGGATAGTACATAACATGGCCTTTGATGTACCAGTCGTGGTGCACTGGCTGGAGGAGAAATAGCCCAATGGGGATCAATCCCAAATTGACCGTGCTTCAAGTGAGCGCTTTACATTATTCAGGTACTTAAAGTTAAAGGGACATTCCTGAGTCTGCTGCAATTTTTAAGATGTTATCGACTAACATGAGTAAAATCAAGGCGAGCTGTAGATCACTCTCCTTAATTGAGCCAGGCTAGCAATCGCTCTCCTTATTAAATATTTACCGGCCATTGTGTCTGTCTGAGATTGCAGCAGTAATGCTATGCCATGTACCTTGCCTGACAAATGTCTTGATACGTTGCATTTTGTCACACTGTGTGTACCTTCGATGTATTGCAACACACTTGATTTCGCTACACCACGCACGCTGGGATGTTTTAAAACACCATCTCTGAACTCCACACAAAGTTTACACCACACAAAATTAACAAAAGTCCTCCCATTTTCCTCCAATGTTTTATAACCCAAAGTATTAGTTAAAGAATCCCAGTTTTTGAAGGTTTTAAATTCGACTTTATTACCAACGATGTCCGCCACTGTAATTGTATACATGAAAAACGACACTTCGACATGCGCAGACTCGCGTGATTACGTTATTGATCGCTATTGCACGTACATTTCTGAGACCTTTGTTTACAGTCTGATTTTCATACATAGTTCAGGTGAGTAATTACTTGCGAGTATGTTTTTCTAACTTCAATTTAATACAAAAAAATACATAGGTAAAATTTAAGGCGATCGATATGCCGCTTGTCTAAAACATTTGAGGCGTGTGCGAAGGTGAGCGCGAGCGATCGCTCGCCTTTCATGGCGAAGACTGAACAGATACTTTTTAGAGATTGTAATTACAATCATACATATTAAATATATTTTTCTGCATACAATATTAGTGGCTGTATATATTAAACGTGTTTCAGATTGTTCTAATATTTGTTCTAGGTTAAATTTCAATTTATTTCCTAAAATAGTTTTTTTTCGTATGTACAAAATTATTTGAAGACAAAATCACATATAAAGTTAAAATGAATTTAGCAAGATATCTAATAATATTTAATCATCTTTTTTGAAATGCTATATCTCATTTGGTTAAGAAACTGGATTTGTCTACACACACGTACACACATCCACACAGACAAATACAAAAACATGCATGCACACATACACACCGAACAAATAAATCAAGTTGTTAACCATGGGCCTAATTTACAAAGCCTGTTTATAATGTTTTACAAACCTGTAACTACATACATTTTACAATGCTGAAACACATGAGTTTCAGAAAAAAAAGCTTCATAAATTTGGTCCTACATGCACAATGTATATGTTTTATCTATAGACGATAACAGGCCTTTGTTATGCAGGCTATTTGCCTCATTTTGATTAAGAATAAGAACTGTTATCGTCAAAAGTTATTAATTTAATACAAAATAAAATTACAAGATGCTTTTACATGGTATTACTTTTAATCTAATTACTGAAAAAAGGCCCATCGGTGTGCCCCATGGGCTATTTCTCGTTCCAACCAGCACACTACGACTGGTACATCAAAGGCATAGTGTCACAGACCACTGACCTATTTAATGGTCAAACAAAGTATTACCTGAACAAAAATATAATTTGATTTGTCCCTAAATGTACTTTATTCAATCATCTTCACCATACTCCATTTATTAAAGATATTTTGTAAAAATAATTGAATTATGGCAATGGTTCATAATTAAAAAACTAAAATTACTGAGAGGGTTGATATGGATTTCACTCCAACATGGTTCAGTTAAGGTGATGCAATAGTTAGATTTGATTTCTAACAATTAATGTAACATTTAGTTATTATCCATTTGTTTTTTAGAAAAATAAGATCCTTAAATCTGACAGTATGTCTTCAAAGGCTGTGATATGTACTAATTTATAGTATGTTAACAAAATTAATGCTTTCCAGACAGTTCATCCTCTGGACATTTCGTCCTCTGTACAATTCGTCCACTTACAATTGTCCACCCACCTTGGAAAAGTCTTAGGGATTGAAATGGTTAATTATTTTCGTCTTGTTGGAAACTACTATTACATTGTACTAGAATATATGAAACAATGAAACAATTAAATTTTAGTGGCACTATCAACTTGTTATTGTGTCTGTACAACCATGAATCCTCTCTTCAACTCTTCAGTTATACTCTCCACAAATTATATATGTGTGTGTGTGTATTTGTATGTGTATACGTATATTATTATTAATTTTGAGATATACAATAATCATAAATTTACTTTAATTGTCCCATTCCCTATTATAATTACAACATTATAACTATAATAGACTATGTCTATCAGACAAATCCACTATCGATGTCAGAGACATGGGCATGGCAAAGCTAGGTTAGGTTACAATCTGCATTTTTCTAACAATTCTCTGTGTCAATATTCCACTAAAATGAAAACTGTCCGCACATTTATTTAGTCCATGGACGAAATATACGGTAAATAACTAATAATTTTTTTCATAGTGGAACGAATTGTCTGAGAACAATTTTTGTTTGTGGACGAATCGTCTCTAGTTCAACTGTGGATAAATTTTTAGAGGACGAATCGTCTGTGGACGAAAACGTCTAGAGGACGAATCATCTGCATGCTAAATTAATATAGCATATAGGTTGATTTACACACATATATTTTTCAATACCCTATCCTGTGTTCAAAATAAACACTTATTTCAGACCTTCGTTTTTGAAAAACCCAGGAGTGCTAAAAATCGCACTCCTCAAAATGCTTACGAGGGGGTGAAAATCACACTCCTCAAAATGCTTACGAGGGGGGTGAAAATCACACTCCTCAAAATGCAGAGGATGGAAAATAGCACCCCTCAGAATAATAAGAATTAGAATAGTCGATGTTGGCTCTCAAGATTTTTATTTCAGTAAAATTATGGAACAACAAAGTTCTTGAGTTTTCCCGATTGTCAAACCGACGAGAGTTTAATAAAAAGAGAACTCCTAGCTGATTGGCTCAGTGTAAATACAACCAATCATTTGTGTTTCAGTTTATAAACAAAGTATTCTAGGAAGTTCATTGTGAGCGGAATGTAAAGGTTTGTGGCGTTGTTGATTGAATTCAGAAAACAATTAAAAAACCAAAAATACAAGCGTGATTTCTTAAAGTTAGGAGGGTGTTATTTCGCGCCCGTCAGATTGAGTTGACGGGCGTGGTAGGGCTCGCGCCCGTCAAAAACGAAGGTCTGTTATTCGTTTTTATCCTGCAACCAGTGTTCCTACTGGTCTGTTACGATGACCTGTTAAAGCAAAGTCATAACAGTATACTAGCATGTTATGACTTTTGATGTCACGTACAAAGGGAAGTACGTTTCTGAGGAATGTTGACCTCTGACGCCATATGCCATACCATAACAAATGTAAAATAGCAGTAAATACAAATAACTTTTAGTTTTGCGATAACAATACGAAACTTGTATATTTATTTATGAATTAGAGTTCAGAAACGCTTTTTTTAAT
>JAECMU010336604.1:0-11599 GCA_016106625.1 Dracogyra subfuscus
AACACAAGGCTACTTGATACAGTGGTACTAGATGAATTAAAATGGAATACATTTTTATTTTTATTTTAGCCCAGATGAAACTTTCTTCTTTTTTTTACAACCAACACACATTTATATCCAATCACAGAACTCGTAGTGTTAATTTCTCTGTCAAAAGTTAGCTCCTCGAACTTTGACCCAGTTTAGTTTAGTGCTACCATCTGAGGTGTATGCCATTGATAGTGATCTTGAATCAAACCGGCGTAATAACTACGTATTTAACAGGAACATTATCGAATGTAGATACTGCCGGGTTTCTTCTTTCTTGTAGTGGGTGTATTAGTGATTAATGGGTAACGGTGTAAAGGTATTTGACTTCAAACATAGGAATGTTGTTGTATTAGAGCGGAAATATTTGACTAATTTTGGTAGGCAGCGATGGCGCAGAATGTATATCTACATTAGAGTTAGTGTAACTTGTAGTGCGTTTTTAACATATTGCTAGACAACATTCATATCTTAGCTGTTGATATCAATTCGTGTTTGAAGCAAAATTATTTTTATCAATTACATTCGCGGTTTTTTTCCATCTGAATTCCCCACCTCACAAGTTTTGCCATCAAAGAAAGTATGCCAATGATTTCTTTAATAGTTTCTTATATCAGACCGATAGTCAAAGTACATACATTTTTTTTCGATAATATTGACATCGTCCGTGCAAACAGCACTCCCTGTTTTGGCATTGGCCATTGTTGTCGCAATCAATTGGTGAAAAATCAATCTGACGTTTTGCATGAACTTCTTAAGTCGCACGTGCAAAATGTGTATAAAAAACGCAGAAATATGAATGTGCAGCGTTTATAAAATCACCCAAGATATGCCCGTCTAACGGCAGAACAGAGGGAACGCGCCATTGGTATGGTGCAGGTGACAACATCGTACACAATTTGCTTGCACCAAAACAACGATAGTGTGATTAATGAGACGATTTAGGCAGACGGTAAGAAACAACTGACCTACCATGTAGCGGAAGACCACGTGTTACAACACCGCGAGAAGACCACTATCTGCGAATGTTACATCTACGCAATAGGTTCTTGACCGTGACATCTTCATCTAACGCTTTGGGTCGTATTGAAAGTCGACACTGTGGCACAGCGACTAAGAACACATGGCGTCTGACATGGCTATGACGATACTATCTAAATCGTCGGAGATGAATCCCAGTGCCGCCACATAGGTTGCGAATGACAGCAAGTATATTTTATCTGCATGTCTCAAAGACAGGACAAGACAAACCACAACTTTCTATATACCAATCGTAAGGCATCGGCTGAATCAGGAGATGACGGGGTCTTCAGCAGAGTGATAACGGCTAATATAAATAATTATTGATTGGTTACTAGATAATATTAATCTTAAGAGTTGTTTCAAAACGTATCAAACGAGTTGCAAAATAAATGGTATAAATGTATTATATTTCTTAGATATGCGTCACAGAAGAATATATTTTAGGTTATCTTTTATCTAACATAGCAATCAACTTTGATCGTGTTTCCTTCATTTGATTGTATGGCTGTGGCGACCGAGTCATCACATGGAAGTATATAATCGTATGCATTTAAATGGATTATACACATTTGTGTATTATTGCCATACGTTATCATAAAGAAGTCATGATGTTATTACCAACGGGTGTGTAGCATGTTTAGTTCCCCCAACTTTAAAGAGATGTCGTAAAAAGCATTTGACATTAGGAATCCTTTCTGACGGTCTCTCCTGTCAGTAACCGATCTTGTGAGTGCTGATTCGTGTTATTAGTTGCAGTAATGGCGTTATATGTTCATTGGCAGATACTGTAAGATGCTGCGTGGAGTGACACGTGAATCAATATGGTCCGAGTTATTTACTACATAAAACCATAGCAAAACGTCCATCATTTCCGAAGTATAGCACACGGCTTTTGGTATGGCACACCGAAATAACGAAGTTTTAAACTGAATAACGGTTTTTAAAAATATCGAATTGTAATTTATCAGTAAAAACAAAATATACATGCTTTCCACATTATATAAAAAATGGAACAAGAAATATATGGATATATACGTTTATCATATAATATCTTACATTTTCAGTGCAATCAAAGTATGTGATATTTTTCAGATCACATACTTTAAGAATTTGATAACTTTGCAAATTCAAAGTCATCAAATAAAAACATTTCAATGGCAATTTGACACTGAAAGCTGTCCAGAGTTCATAAAACGAAAAACGTTAGGCATAACTATTTTGATGTAAGGACATCCAACATGATGTCATTCGAGTTTGACGTCATTTCCATTCAAAAATACACCCACCACATATTGTTACGTCATTTGAATATCTAGTAATGGCGGACTGGAATTAAAATTGCGTGTACATTTTACAAACACACGTTGTATTAAGCTTGAGCTTATATAATAAAGAGGTTATTACCCTCGTGTGTTTAGGTATCGTCAATATCATATATTAGGAATACAAATTGTATTATGCCGTTTATTGTGTCGTACATTATACCCCAGGCGAGATATAAATGGTACGTAATGATTGAAGTGTAGTGCACTACACCCTAAATGAGTTATTAGTCAGGTCTGTAAGGATATGTGCTGTTTATTTCTCGTTCCAGCCAGTGCACCGCAACTAATTTTTGAAAAGCAGCGTGTACCCTGTCTATGGAATCCCTTGCTACATGTGAAACAAAATAGCAGGGTTCCTCTTTAACACCATGTGCAAAATCACCAAAAGTTTGCTATCCAATAGTCGATGATTAATAATCAATGTACTTTAATGGTGTCGTTAAATAAAACAAAATACGACACACCGAAATAACGTGGTTTGAACTGAATAAAACTTTAAAATATGTTTTTATAATTTAACAGAAAACAAAAATACATTATATAAAAAAATTGAACAACAAATATATGGATATTTACGAATATGCCGTTTGTGTATCGTACTGTTATAATGGTAATGCAATTTTTAAACTATCGTGCACTATATCCTATACGAGTTATTAGTCTATAGGGTGTATACCACCAAATCAAATCCCATACACGACAATAGTAACACATGTGGCTAAATCACCTATCTGCAGCATGTCAAATCGACATTTAACACCACAAATACTACCACCCCTCCGCCTTAAAGTGTATCAGAAGGTGTGTGTGTGTGTGTGTGTGTGTGTGTGTGTGTGTGTGAAGGGGGTGGGGTTGCTCATTTTTGAGATAACGGGTAGCATCCTTGACTACCCTAGTTCTGCACACATTTGTAGTACTTTTTGGGTTTTTTACAGGAACCCTATACATGTTTCAAGCACAAGGCTACTTGACACAGTGGTACTAGATGAAATACAATTGCAATGTTTATTATATTAATTTAAAAACATGTGTACAACAAAAGCATGCAGATTTATCACCAGTGACAGGACTTGTGGTATTAACTGCTCTATCAAAATATTGGTGCACATAAAATTTTGAATAACTTGGAAATTATTTGGTTTAGTTCAACCTGTAAGCATTTGTGCCGTTTATTGTGCCACGCAGTATACCTTCAGACCGATAATTATTGCAATACACGATAATCCTGTTAATCGTATAGTGTTGTGTATCCTGAAATGGGTCATTATTGCTATACATGTCTGCATCTTCTACAGTGTCGTGCTTTGTATTTTACGACTGGAAGTTGTTACTATAAATTTTAATGTATACTGCATCATTATCATTTCGTGGTGCCAAAATACATGTATATATTTAGTAAAAAACGATAGCGACATAGATGCTGAGCAGTCTTTTATGTCATGCAGTATACCAGACAGTAGGTGGTTGCCATAAACGGATGTGTCCGTATTGTGTCATGCAGTATAGCTGTCGCCTAACTGATAAAACTGGGGTGGGGGCTAAGTTTGAGGTGGGCGGAATTCGGAATACAAATTTAGAAGTTACATCAAAGACATAAAGCCAAAATGAGGTGGTTCATCCTAATTATGTCTGAATAAAATATTAAAGTGGGTGCAAACTGACAACCTGTTTGGGGCGAACTGGTGTTACTGTGGGCGAACTAAATGGGGCCTAATTGGTTTTGGGGCGAAACGTTTGGTACCCCACCAAAAAATCCTTTTCGCCCAACTTTGGTTTTGGTGTATCCTTTATTTATTTTTTATATCAATAAGGTAAAATAAGTCATGTGATCACTAAAACTCATGCATATTATTAAATGTCATCTTTACTACCTAACATATTGGGGGAGGGGCGAACTGACAAATAGTTGGGGGAGAACTGGCTCGGAAGGGAAACGTTTGGTACCCAAACCATTGACGATATCTTTCAAATGCCCTTGTTTAAAAAAAAAAAGTTTTATGTAAATTCGCAGACATTATACTCCACAATGCTTATCACTTTCGATTTTTTTTAAAAATAACAAATAATACTTTTACTCCATTTTGCAGTTGGTACGTACAACACGTACACACACATATTAGTCCTACAGTACAACAAACAAGAACTACAATACAAATTCGATGTGCACATCAGCAACTAATTATTTTAATTTCGTTTCATAGTTATTGCAACTTGAATACGCCATATTTTGATGTTATTTATTATTTTTAATTGTGAACGAAAACGCTGTCTACACTGGTTTCAGTTTTCATGTAGGACTCTTGTACATGTATTTCGCGTGGCATCACCTGGCGTTGACTTAACCTTGAAACCTCATTAGACGAAGTCGCGACTCTTAGGAGGAAGTACAGACAATGAATCACATAGTTATTCGTGTGCATGTATTATGTTTCCAGTTCCTCTTTATTATCTCCGTTAATTTCAAAGCGGCATTCCCTAGAATATTTTTATAGACAGATACTCTGTAAAAAAGCATGTCGCCAATTGTATACTAGTCACTAATTACTCCCATCTAATTCCCTTAAACTATAATGATGTACCTTTTGGTTCGTTTGTCTGGTTTTAACTCTATTGGTTTCTCTTCGTCTGTTAATGCTGTTCGTGGTTCGTAGTGACTTACCTTGTTGGCTATATGAGATTTCATTGATAATACATGGTGCGAATACATAGTAGTGCAAAAAATAGAAAAGAGGAATACATTTATTGTTAAAAGAAGGCCGTGTGGTGATATTCATTCACGGCTCAAATCTAATAATTACAAAGTACATATATTCATACATTAAATTCATAGCACTGGTTGTGGGATTATTCGCTACCGACCCACCGTTGGCCATTTTCATTGGAGTGCATCGAGGTCGAATTCAATATTGGTAGCAGCTCTTTTAAAGGGGCGTACAAGTGGGTGGTTTTGAACAATCCTTGTTAATAAAACTACTAGCACTGTTAATTGGCATATTAAACGCTACCTATTCACCTTTGGCCCCTAGGTCAGAAAGCATCGAGTTGAGTTCGAATTGGTAGCAGTTCCTTCTTAGGGGCGTACTAGTGAAAGGTTATTGATGCCGGTAGTGCATGCACTAGAGTAAGCACTAATTAGGTTAGGAGTTCTCTACCAACCCACCGTTGACCGAAAGTTAGAAAGCATCGAGGTCGAGTTCAAAATTGGTAGCAGTTCTTTCTTAGCGGCGTACAAGTGGGTGGTTTTAAACTATTACTGGTAGAGCGGCTTGCTATATTATAGTTTTGGATTGGTGGATTGAACGAACTGATAGACTGCTTTAAAGGCTTTATGTTTATGTAGTTTATCTGGGTTGAGGAGAACGTTAGGCGTGATTGTTAGTTTATGGTTGGCTTCGAATATTGAGTCTAACATTATTTTTCTCTGATCGGTGTGCAGTGTGCAATCCAGGAGGTAATGTTTCATATCTTCCTGGGAACCACACACACAGTCAGAGTTTTTATTTTTAGAAAAAGAGCAGCTGTTAAGTTGATCGAATTTTGGTAATTATTTTATCTATGTAGGTGTTAGAGTGTTTAGGCCTGATATATAAGATAAGATAAGCCTTATAGAGTTAACTACTATTTTTATATTGTAGTGCCATACAGCTTTGGTTTGGTCCCAGCTTGACTGCCAAAGATTGATATAATGTTTTCTTGCTTTTGACATAAGTTCAGTAATTCCTAATGGTATGTGTGTGATATCAGTTCTAATTGAAAGTGCTGTTTTGGCTCCGTAATCCGCTACTTCATTGCATATGATGCCTACATGGGCTGGGACCCATTCGAATGTTAGGAAGGCTAAAGCATTCTGCATGTTTCCATGCATTTGCCCCTCCCTCCAAATTCTGTTAAAAAGCGATAACACCACCCGAAGGGCTACATCAGGCATGCGTTTAAGTAAAGTCTAGCTAATTTAATCCGGCCCTGTGGTGGTACTTTTTTTTAGCCTTAAGAGCTGTTTTTAGTTCGCTAAGCATTAAAGGTTTGTTAGTATTATTTGTTGGTAAGGTATTATTTTTTTGTCAGTTTATATAGAAATTGTTTAGGGAAATTTTTATTACTGCTATTTATGCTAAAGGTTTTATTGAGCAGATTGGCCTTCTGTTTATTGGTTGTAGCGTTTTAATTTTTTTGAAGGACTGTGGTGGTCGTGCAGTGTCCTTGTATAGCTTTACTGTATAACCGGAAATTTTCGAGGATTTTTATTTTCGTGGGTTTCGAGGGTAAGTAATCAGCATCGAAAATATAAATCCTTGAAAATATTTGAAAACATCAACAAATTCTATCTACAATATTTATTGTGAAAGCGATAATGCACGGACAATTTACCGGAACATTTTATTTCCTGTCATGCGCAGTTCACCGGATACGACAAGACAGTAGTATAATCAAGACAACAAGTTATACACACGATAATAAATACACATTACTGATAACCATGTACTGCTCGAACATTCATCAATACTGGATACACAAAACAATTATCACTGCGGACTGCACGCACTGAAGAGTGTGAGTGACACATGTCAAGCTCAGATTAAACATCAAACACTACACAGACTGTCTAACAAAACATCTCACACAACTCGTAATTGGCTTTACACAACAGAAAAGACAGTGATCAGTTGTCTTGCGAATAGCATACTGGGTATCACAGTGGCCAATTAGGCTCCAGCCAAGTGCTCTATTGTTTAACTTTACTTGGTGGTGGTATCGAACAACTGGCAGCCGAAGTGAATCTTTAATCAACAATAACAACTATTCTCGCAACTAGACTTGTTAAAACTCGAAAATAAAATTACTTTCAATTTAGATGTTACAATCGACGAAAATAAGAAACCTTGAAATGTTTTTATACCCCAAGCCACGAAAAATTAAGACCACGAACATTTCCGGTTATATGGTAACTTTACCCGACATTTCTCTAATAGATGTTCTATTGTTGACTTCGCTACAAAAGGTTTGCCAACTGGCTTGCTTAGCGTTCGTAATAAGTTTTTGCTTTATATTTAGTGTGATATTCTGTTTTGCCTGGGTTTTTTAAACGATTTTACACATTCTATTACGATAGCCGCATTTAGCTTTGATGTCTTCAGTCCACCATTTAACTGGTCTATTTTTAACACTTTGTTTAGTTTTTGGTATGTTTTTGTCGGCGATTTGGAGTATTTCATTAGTTAATTTGGTTGTTGCTTTGTCTATAGTTAGTTCGTTGTCTAGTGTAATATTATTACAATCTTTCGTAAACTTATCCCAGTTGGCTTTGCTAAATTTAAATTTCGGTTTAAATATTTCTTCTTCTGAATAGTTAATATTGCATTTATAACTGGTTAAAATAGGGAGGTGGTCGCTATTGAGAGCGTCTAGTACCTCCCATTAGGCGTTTGCACCTATACAGTTTGAAGTTATGGTGAGATCGATGGCAGAAGAGCCCACTAGGTCATCATGGATGAACGTAGTGCTACCGTCGTTGAGACAGACTAGATTATGTAAGTTTATGAATTCCTCTAGTAAGTCTCCCTGTGCGTCGGAGTGCTGACCTCCCCACAGTGTATTGTGACTATTAAAATCTCCTACTAGTATTAGATTATGGTTTGGTTTAGAGTTAATTTTTTTTATGTGCAGTCCCTGGTGGACTGTATACATTAATAACGTCTATTGGCATTTTATCATTTAATACTGTGAGCCCTAATATTTCCAGGTTGATGTTGATTGTTTCATATTTAACCTCAGTGTGAGGTATGCTATCTTTAATTAAAGTGGCTATACCTCCTCTGGTGGAATTTTCTCTATTATTATAGTATGTTGTATAGCCCAGAATTTTGAATAGTTTAGCTTTTTTATTTTTATTTTTACTGGATCCCGCTCCTAACCATGTTTCTTGAAGGCAGATTACGTCGGGCTTGGTGTTGTTGGTGCTAATGAGTTGAATTAATTCAGC
The DNA here is from genome assembly GCA_016106625.1 of Dracogyra subfuscus. Lineage (NCBI taxonomy): Eukaryota > Metazoa > Mollusca > Gastropoda > Neomphalida > Peltospiridae > Dracogyra > Dracogyra subfuscus. The sequence goes on from JAECMU010336604.1 coordinate 8,356, forward strand.
ACCATGCCCCACTGGAGAACGATAAGGCCCTTTTTGCCTGTGTTGGGTCTGGCTGTTTGATCGTGTGGAGACTTATCTCCCATAATTGTGCCTGTAGGCTGGTTGATTGATTCTGCAGTTCTATAGTTTAAGATTGTTTTAAATATTTGAGACTTCTAATACCAGTTTTTCTATGATGTTTTTTTAACTCACTAATTTGGCTGGTTTCTTTAGTTTTGACTACTTCTGCGTAGGTTATAGTTGCTGATATAGGCGTTGCTTTGGGAAATGTCTGATTGGCTCTAACTTGGTTATCTTTAGTTGCATTAAGCAGTCTGAGAGCTCTTTGAAAGTGGTGGCACCGATTGTCGTGGGCCATGTGCCTGCTTAGGCAGTTTGGGCACTGTATTGGTCTAGTGCATGGGGATTTGTAGGAGCTCCTGGGGTGTTTTTGGCCACATCTATAGCAGGTTGGTAGCTCCCGATGTTGCCTACATTTGCCAGCTCTATGCCCCCACTGCTGACAGTGGTGGCATTTTGATGGCTTTTGTTCATAAGGAATGAGCGTGTGTCGGCAGCCTAGTACATAAAAAAAAACTCTCTGGTTTACGTTTACTTTCGCGGTGATGATGATGTAACAATTTTTCCAAGTATCCACGCTTTCTATTTCCATGTGTGGGTTGACATTTTGGAGGGTTCTCTTTGTTGTTTCCTGAGTGGGGAGGGGGTAAAGTTTGACTAACCATTTCCTGTTGGTTTCAATAGTTTGGGTTGTGGTCCGTTCCTGTTGGGAGGAGGTGGTGCGTATGGGGGGTCGGGGTTTGGATTTTTGGCACCTGGGTGGTTGGGGGTTTTGGGTTGAGTTTGGGTGTGGGTGGGTTTGTTGACAGGGATGTTGGTTGGGTGGACTGGTATTGGTTTTTTGGGGGGATGATGGTGATAGGGGTGGGAGTAGGATGGTCGACGGTGGTGGCTGGGGTGAGTGATGGCGGGGTGTGGGTTTGGAAAAGGAGAGTGAGAGGAGGGTTGGAATGAGTTTGGGGGTGGCGATAGCGAGCGTGGAGTTTTTGGACTTGGTCAATTTCGCGGTTTTCTTAACTAACTGTGGTTTAGAGCTTTTTAGAAAACTGCTAGCTGTAAGGTTTCTGTTGGGTTTTTTGTTTCCTGAGGAAGGTTTTTGTCGGGATGTAGGTTGAGCGAGCGGACTGTCTTGTTTGAGTGTTAACTGTTTTTGGTACTGCTAGTTTAATTTTCGTTGGCGGCGCGTTCGTTGTTTTGATAGTTGATTTAGTGTCTGCTCCTGTTGATTCCGCGTCTTTTTTTTTTCTTCAGTAGATACGGCGGTCACTTCCATCGAGTCTGCTGTGGACTCGTTAGTTGTTGGTTTTGCGATATCTAAGAAGTTAGGCTTTTTTTGGCAATTCGGGTTTTGCCGGTTTTGTTCTTGAGCCACAGATTTTCTAATGTTTTCTTTGGTTTTTGAGCTTTGTATAAAGTTAATTCCCTCTTTGTTAGACGTTTGTGCATCGGCACTTTCTATGTGGGTTACTTTTATGAGTTCTATTTTGTCTAGAGCTTCGGTGTTGTTGATAGCCAGAAATAAAACTTGACCTATTGCTTGGAAGACTGTTTCCTCTCCTTTGATGTAGGTGTCCCCATTTATTTTCCGCGTATGGTACATGGTGTTAGTACAGTTTCTGGTAGCTTCTGTTGCCGATTGTTGCCAGTAGGCAAATTGGAAGAGATTGGGGTTTTAATTTGTAGCGTTGGGCGGCTTTTTTTGTGGCTACATCCGAGCGTGGCTAGTGATCCGAATTTGTTAGCTAGGTTTATTTTTGGATGGATGTGCGTATCCTCACTATCGGATTCTAAGTTGCTGTCTAGCTCTGGACTGGCTTCTTGACTTAGATTTAACGATCCTGGTCTTTTGACCGAGTTTCTGGGTGTTAGCGGCACAGGTCTAGCGGTTGAATGGTTTGCTAATTTTCGAGCTAATTCCTGGGTTCTAAGTTCTTTGTTAACTCCTACACATTCTATTTCTGGATTTAATGTATTGTCTCTCTCAACGGGGCGGTTTGGTTTTTTTGTTCGCAACTGTGGTGGTGGAGACGGGGACCTCGGTGATTTTTCTATTTCTTTGTTATCATCGATCTGGACGTGGATTTCCTCCTCGTTGATATGAACATATGAGATGACGGCCATTTTAGTTTTGGAATATAGTTTATATAGTTCTAGTTATAAAATTTATCTGGTTAAGCTACATGTAACAAGTATGGATAAACAATAAAAAAGAATTTTTTCAAATTTTATGGTTTCTAATTTCTATTCGTAAAATACTTTCCTTACCTTATTCCGAGTACAAGATCTGCTCCTTGATAATCCGAATAGTAACAACAACAATTCTTAAAACATTAATAATACCCAGAATCACTTACCTCCTAATATCATTACCAAATCCACCAAAACAAACTATAGAAGATTTAAACAAAATGTTTTTCAAATGTAAATGGCAAAATAAGCCAGAAAAAATTAAACAACAAATATTAACCCAATATTATAAATACGGTGGTATAAAAATGCTAAATATATATCATGTTATAACTTCTTTGAAATTAACCTGGATGAGAAGACTTTTTCTAAATGATACAAAGTGGGTTAATTAATTTAATTCTACAACAGGTCTAACTACAAAAGATCTTATTATCCATGGAGATTATTTAATTACACGAAAATGTGAAAGAATTCTAAATATATTTTGAAAAGATGTACTAACTAGTTGGGTTTTAATACAGCAAGAACTAATATTGAAAATAAAGAAGATGTACAAGGATTAAATATCTGGTATAATACCAAAATATTGAAATATAATAAACCATTTTTGTATACCAGCTATTTAAAGAAAGGAATTGTTTTTATAAATGACTTATTAGATGAAAGTGGAAAGATTTTAGATTTTCAGTCTTTTAAATACAGATATAATCTAAAAACTAATTAAAATTTTTATTTATCATTAGTAAATGCTGTAAAAGCTTTCTTACGCTCATTAAATAACATTAACAACATGATATTCATTTCTGGTAAAAGACCTGTATTACCTTTTAAAATGAAAATTATGCTAAACCGAAATACTAAAAGTAAAGAGATGTACACTATTTTGAACAAAAAACACATTATACCAAAGTCACAAACAAAATACGCATCTAAAGGTTTAATGTTTGATTATCATATGTGGGAACAGTTTTATTCGTTACCTTTCAAATATATG
>JAECMU010336820.1:0-12456 GCA_016106625.1 Dracogyra subfuscus
ATTAGCAGTACAGACGTAAACCAAGAAACAACAAATATATATGCATGTGTGTATGTATGTATGCATGCATGTATGTATGTATGTATGTTATATTTTGAATATCTCTATTGCATGTATGTCGGGTTTTGACTTAAACATACATATACTGAAAAAAAAAAAAAAAACTTCCGATTTATACATATAGTATTTGTTGTGTTAAAGAATTCACTGTATAATGAAATTATATAGGTAGTATTAGCCTTGAGCTGTATTATCAGGATTCATGAATGTTATCGAATATTTTTGCACTATTAATCGTCGACAACGTAAAATTCAGTTTGCACGTGCATGCATGGTTCGACATGTCCCGTGTAGTATTCGGTCAATTTTTTTTACTTACATTGTTGTTAAGTGAACGAAAACGCTTCAAAATTTGTAAAAAAAACCAAAAAACACAAAAAAACGTTTTTTACATTATAGCATTTTTAGTATGCCAAGAATACCCAATAATTTACGCAAACGGGAGATTGGTATGCTTGATGATGGCATGTCGACAGAAGACTTTGCAAGGCATGTTAGGTGTTCTAGTCGAGCGATACGAAATCTACGCCTTGCCACGTCGTGAACGTCCGCGTGTTACAATGCGTGGTCAAGTCCGCTATATCATGAACACGCATTTGCGCAATCGATTCCAAACTGCCACTGCTACTGCTGCTAACACACCTGAGCTTCATAATAAACTAATCAGTGGGCAAACTGTTCGTAATCGTCTGTGGTAGAACGGTTTACATTGCACGACGTCCTTACGATGACATTCACGCTCATCGCGTCATTCCTTTGTTCCATAACAACGCCAACATCTCGATTTTTCAGCATGATAATGCCACCTCTCATACTGGTAGAGACACTGTGAATTGTTTTAGGACAAATAACATTGATTTCATTGATGACTGGCCCGCTAAAAGTCCTGATCTCAACCTCATCGAGCATGTCTGGGATAGTCTGGACAGAAGATTGAGGCGTCGTCTAAACCCACCCGCTTACGTCAACGATGTTCGTCAAGCGCTTATTCAGGAATGGAACAATATTCCACAGGCAGAAATCAACACTTCAGTCAATTCTATGCACCTGCGGTGCACTGCAGTGGTCAATATAAGAGGTGATCATACCCGTTATTAAGTGGGTTTTTTCCGTTTAACCCCTACCACACTTTCTGCTAACCTATAGCCAGATACCGACTACAAACCCTGAGTGAGTGCTCCGCAAGGCTGAATGGGTAGGTGTAAACCACTTGCACCAATCAGTGATCCATAGCTTTCCTGTCTGTGAGAAGCGAAAAAAAGTCCTTGCTGCCTGTCGCAAAAGAGTAGCCTATATGCCTCAGCGGGTTTCCTAAAAAAAGGTGTCAGAATGACCATATGCTTGACGTCCAAAAGCCGATGATAAGATAAAAAATCAATGTTCTCTAGTGGCGTCGTTAAATAAAAACAAACTTTTTACTTACATATTTATATCACGTTTTAGTGTCGGTCCCTTCGATTTTAACCCATGGTATATCCCATAGTTAGACCACGGGCGTATCTGTTCTACATTTTAGCGATTGCTGAATGACTGAAACAAGTTACGCCTACAGGTCACATATAGTTCAGCAGGAGTAAATTAAAATATTGATTAAAAAAAAAATACTTTCATTAACATTAGTAATACAATTCCAATATAATTCTGTAAAAATAAAATATATTTTCTTAAAAACAAAACCAAAACAAACTAAAATTAAATATTATTAAATAGTTTAGCTTCATTTTCCATTACATTATTGATGAGCTGCAACATTTAACATGGGCACCTCCGGTATTGAGGGAGTTAGCAGCGTTGAAAAGGCCCCTTGTAGAGGGCTGTAACACGGGGTAGCAGTATCCATTGACATTTTGTCCTTTGACATATTGACCATTGATATTTTGTCCATGGTTAAGGACCACACATATACTGAGAGAAGAAACCTGTTGTCACCACTTCTTGGGCTACTCTTTCCGAGTAGCAGCAAAGGATCTTTTATATGCACCATCCCACAGACAGAATAGTACATACCACAGCCTTTGTTCCACCAGTTGTGGAGCACTGGCTGGGACGAGAAATAACCCAATGGGTCCATTGACCGGGGATTGATCCTAGACCGACCACGCATCAAGTGAACGCTTTACCACTGGGCTATGTCCCGCCCCGTATCACTACTGACACACGGAACATAGACACGCACGCCAACAAACAACAACAAGCAGACGCCAACAAGCTAACACCAACAAGCAAACACAAACGCAAACACATATAATCTACAATAGTCAAGGCTTACATCAACTTACATTTTATATGTATTTATTTATTAATTGTTATAAAGCAGAATTCCGTATATATTTAATACATGTACAAAACTATTTAAACATATTTAAATAATTAACATGTTTTGAAGATTAAAACAAAATACATATTTACAGACTCCTGTCACTACCAACTGCTTTGAATCACTTGATAAGAAAATGTAATAGGTAAATTATCACTGCAAACGTTTGCAAACACACACGCAACCAAACTGATCTAACACAGGTATGCACATCTAGCTCCTAATTACACTAAGCTAATACAATGTATATACAAGTTATACACATTATGTGCATATTCGGACATATGTAGTATATATATTATTTATAACTATCACAGTCTTTCATTTTTACATAGTATAATCTGAATAATTAAAAATTCAATACGGTTTTAGTTCATTTTAAGAAACTTCGAATAGACTACAGAAGCTTCGTTCTCGAGTGTAACTTTAACAGTAACGTGGTAACCAGTTGTCTTGGTGATGTCAGCAGAATGAAAATCAAAATGGCTGTCGTCAGTTATCAGCTGACTTAAGACGTCAGTGTAGCCGTCACGTGAACCAATACTAACTGTATACGAGTGTTTGAGCTGATGGGTGATGAACACGTCTTTCCAGTCCAAATGTACCATGTCACTGGAGAAATACAGTTTGGCTTCGTGTCCTGCAAAATATAATGTGCAAATAAAACGTTAACACAATCCTGATGTTGTGTATTGCTAAAAGATGCAATCACAGAGGAATAGCATTACAAAATAAAATAAAACTTTTCTTGGTAAACCCATCTTATCTTCTTGAACATAAAAAAGATGGGGTTTTATTTCTTTAGATACAAATATTATACTTTTACATTGCTACTACTACTACTACTACTACTATCACTCTACTCCTCCTCCTCCTCCTACTCCTACTACTACTACAACTACTACTATCACTACTACTACTATTACTACTTTATAATGTTTATATCGAAACACAAATTTAGTAAAAGTGTTGTTGTGTTTGTATTTTGCATTAGTAAGTGATGTTATAACGTGTAGGTTTTGATCGCAGTCACTGAATGGAGATACTTAACGTTCACATGTAAGCTGTGGTAACCTGGAGTCAAACATGATGGCATTCACGACCTGGTCTGTCATATATCTTTAAATTATTAACAGTTATTTGTAATAAAAATAACGAATGCTGTTCTCGTATATCTTAACATTATTAATAGTTATTTGTAATAAAAATAACGAATGGTGTTCTCGTATATCGTTAAATTATTAACAGGTATTTGTAATAAAAATAACGAATGGTGTTCTCGTACATCTTAAAATTATTAACATGTATTTGTAATAAAAATAACGAATGCTGTTCTCACCAATGGGTGTACAAGAAAGGTATTTAACGTTCACCTGTAATTTGAGGCAGCCTGGAGTCAAACAAGAACTCTGTTGATATGGGATTGCTAACCAGCTGTCTTGAATTTCGTGCCTGGACTTGAATTTCATATCTCTTCCCATCTTCCATGTGTGGCCAGTGTATCGTTGCATAATTGTGAGTTGTGTTGTACCACTGCGATGTGATGCCATTTCTTGCAAGACGGTACTGAAACATCTCAAAACCGTCAATTAGTTGAAATTCTGTCAAGTAAAAGTTCACCTCTTGAGTCGCAACAACATTGTTTCCAGACAGAAGGGCAATGTTGGTGTGTTCCAAAGATGGAGGACTCCATATTACAAGCAGTGGTCCAGACGTGCTGTATGATGTTAGCTGAACCTTGTTGACACACTTTATTGTCACAAATATATTCATGCCATCGGTCGTGTTAAACACCAGAGATTCGCACATATGCTCTTCTTTAGACAAAATCCATTGGGATAAATCTGATAAATAAGCTTCTTTTCCTAAATTAAAATAAGAATTATATAAATGATAGTTACAAATTAAGAAACAAAACAAGATGAAACAATACTATTTTTAATAATTCAAATACTATTTCTTTTTTTTAGCCTACGATACATCTACAAAATCTCAGTACCAAAGTTTTCGAGTTTTTGCTTGAGACACTCAAAATGAGTTTGCGAAACTTGGTTTCAACACTACAGTTGTCAAAGTATTTGCAAAATGGCTGACAAACAGGGAGTATACTTCTCCCCCACCCCACCCCCGGATAATTTGAATAAGTTCCGTTTTCAGTGTTAACGTGCTTCTTCTATATTGCTGGAGAAGACTCTATATTAATTATCCTTTTTTATTCTGCCAATGCCTCCTACCCGCTAATTATAACTGGGTAAAGCCGTGAAATACACTTTCTACATTCCAGTGTTGCAATACAGGTATATTAGCATGATATTTTGACAAGGATCATGGGACTAGTTACATCATGTTATTATTTAAGTATTCTGATTCGTATTTGATCTATGTTTTTCCCTCTGATCAGGGATTACTTTCGGCAACGACGTCTGTTAAACAGACTTCAACATGTTGTAGATGTTTAAATAGAACATCTTATACCAGTGTACCTATCTCTGGATCCCTAATGCTAACAAGAGTACCATTTAACTGTAGCAGATTGCAGCAGGTTAGAATAATGAACTAATAAAATGTTATCAAACTTACTTTTCCTTTCAACAAGAAGATTGAAGCATACGTAAATAAACTAACAACATTAAATCCTTACCTACAGCACACTGGCAGAAGGTAACACCACTCTCAGCATCTGTTGCATCAAATGTTGTGATGACTTTCAGCTTTCCTTGGGTTTTATCCAGATACTGAATGTTTGTGTTTCTACTCGTGATTCTAGGTGGCGTCGCGTCAATGACTAAAGGTCGTGAGATAAATGTAGAACTCAGTCCTGCATGGTTAGTGACCACGACCGTCAGATAGACAGGGATTCCATGCGGGACATGTATGTCAATCAGATGATGGTTGCTGGGAATCACGTGCTTTAACGGCGCAATCTGGAAGCCTCCCTCTGTGGTTCCTGCTCCAAGTAAGAATGATTGTAGTCCACTCTCTGTATCTATAACTCTAGTGGACACTGCCACAACAGATGGAGTAATTTGTGTCACAGATATTGCTTCAGCACCAGTAGTGTCATGAACACCTGTGCAGACCTCAAGAACCACGTCAACATTAGCTGGAATACTGTTAAAGTTAGGAATTAAAATTGACACCAACAGGATACCTTGAATGGAAGAAAGGTATGTGTGTTCAGCATATCCAGAACCATCAGCATTTTTCATGAAGTTTGATGTCATCTTTATGTCACCAATTTCAAAAACTAGTGTTTGGTCCACTTGACTTACATGATCAACAATAATTCTAACTTTGTAGAAAAAACCTTTTTCCACAGTAATATTTGACGTTATTTCTTGGAATAATGTTGATGCTGTATGCGTCTTCAGAGAACTGAACGAGATGTTTGGAAGTCTTTCAAAATTTGAACACGTGAACCCCACTGGAGCAGTTTTGTCAATAAGAACTGGAGGAGACTGAACACTAGCACTCACCCAGCCTGCCACATCTCTTGCTCGTACCATAGCTTCGTATGTTCTCGCGTGGGCTAGTGGGAAACTCTCAAACGTATATCTGTTCACAATACCGACATTTTTAAAATCACTTTCTATTATCGATTGAGATGTTAAGCCAACTGCAACTTCATAGTTTGTAATAGCAGAATGCATGTCCACAAATCCATGCCATGAAATCCCAAGGGTTGACGCATGCTGTGCAATAGTGTCTGTGAACGATGCCGTGTTATACACAACTCCTGGTATTGGTGGATGGTCGTCTATCAGAAATCCACTTGTAGTAGCAAGTGTGTAGAGTCCTACTCCATTGACAGCTCGAACTGTGGCATAGTATGTCACTCCTTGTCTAACTGTAGCTTGTGGTATAGAAATATTTCTTGTCAGTCCAACATCGGTGTTATACATGACGTCATCACCTGAACAAAATAGTGATCGTTTAATGAATTTCTAAGACAATACTTATAACATTTTAAAATAATATATTAAAACAATTCAGTTTTAACTCCTTGGTATTTGGGGCAGGATTTTGCTCAGTGTATCCATTCAAATGCTTAGGTGTTTTCTCGTTCCAACCTGTGCACCACGACTGGTCAGAGACCGTGGTATGTGTTTTCTTGTCTTAAAGAAAGTGCATATAAAGGACCCCTTGCTGCATTAGGAAACATGTAATGAGCTTCCCGTGATGATTACGAGTCAGAATTACCAAATGTTTGACATACAATTGCTGATGATTAATTAATCACTGTCCTATAGTGGTGTCATTAAATAAATCAATCTATTTGTATGGATAAGCCTACACTTTCTTATTATATCCACCTTATATCAGATCTAAACTTCACATTTGCATTCCCGTAGTATAATGTTATTTTCTTTAGCCTTATAATTAACAATTGTTCATTATATTATTTACCATTTGTGAATCTAACGACCACAACAGTTTTAGTATACCATAATTAATGTCAAACGCACCATGTAGGGCATGCAATACAACTATAAATTATGGTACTATATTTTTATGAAGATACATAGTATTAAAGTGATGTTCCAAGTAAAAGAGATTCCAATCAGAAATACATACAATATGACACCAAATAAAATAGTAAAAAATAAATGTTGTACTTTGTAAATTAATAATGAATAGTATACCAGTTTCTCAGTCCCAACAAATTCAATTCAGGAAAAGTACCCTTTCTCAAATGGATACTTTAATATTTTAGTTTTTATATTTCATACATACCCCCAGGAGATGTCCCAAGCCAGAACTCAAAGTGACTGAATCCAGATGACAGTTCTTGAAATACTTTTGACCAGCATACATGTATGTTGTCGTTCTTTGTAAAGACAGCCTTGTTGGAGATACATGTCTCGTCTGATTGAATAACCTGTTTCTTTCGTCGGATCTTTGGAGGTGTGGTATCAACTTGGAATGACTGGGATTCATATACTTTGTAGGTGTTTTCCGAATACCAGACTCGAACAAATACAAAAATATGTTCATCTGTTTTGAGAGTGACATTATGTGGGAGACAAAAGGTAAATGTTTGCTGTAGACTGATGTCACGCCATATATTACTGCCACGTGAGTAAAATATCCCAGAACCAGGTTTCTGAGATTGGATACCAAGACTCCATTCAAATCGGAATACCTGTTTTAGGTATTCCGGATCAGATGCGTTCCATTGAGCTGTAATACAAGCTGATGATATCAAAAATGGAATATCTGCTTGTTTTATTGCTGGTATGTATATCTGGATATCTGGGTATGAAGAATTAGTAGACAAGTCGATTGGTCTGCATGAAGACGAATTGGTTCCACACTGTTTCCCAATTATTGCGCATGTGCAATCAATACAGAAATGTGTTCTACAAGAATGTCTCTGGATTTGTAAGCTACCACCGTCAGTCTGCTGGTTAACACCCACAACTATTACAGTCGACTTTGCAAACTCACTAACCAAACCTACCTTATTAACTCCATATATTTTCATTATTAAACGTTTGCCAGGTACTATGTTTTGATCAGTCAAAAAGGAATATGTCTGCTCAGTTACGTTTTCCTCGTGTTTTATTGGAATAACCCCTCCAGAAATCTCATGTCCATAATACGTTCTACCTATGATTAACTCATAATGGCCAAGTCCCGATTCAGGATCAACAAATCCATACCATGTTAAGTTAAGCTCGATAAATTCGTCTCCGCCTTTGTTTACAGTACTCCAGGTCATTGTGTTCTTAAACCCGCCCATGTGTGGTGGAGTAGAATCTATTAGAATGGATTCTGTTGAGCTCGATGAACAGAGACCAGCACGGTTGCATGCTGTTACTGTTGCAAAGTAATGATCTCCATTTCTTAAGCGGTTGTCCTTGTCAAATACGATGACTGTCTCTTGGACGTTTCCTGATTCAACAATCTCCACAGCTGACTGACTTTCATGGTGAGTGGATAGAGATATTACATGTTTTTCTATTGGACTTTCGTCATCAACAAAATGCCACTTGATTTTTAATAGCGATGAATCAAACTGTGTATTTGGCTGGTGGCCTATATTATCAAAGCTCGGAGTCTTTACAATTCTTGGCTTGGTTATGTCAATTATAAACCCTTGTGATGACGCATTCGATTGTAGGCCAGCATTATTGAGCCCCCATACAGTCAGGTATAAGGTTGTAGCTAGTGGCAAATCAAGACCAGTTTTGATGAAAGAGTCTGATAACTGAGCATTGGTCATTCTGACTACGTCACACGCACCAGGTCGTCGACCAACACACCAAGTAAAATGTTGCATTCCACTCTCAGGATCAACGAAACCAATCCAGTGACCAGTAAGGACTTTGCTGAAAAGAAATAATAAATGATTGCTATTGGTACAGATAGATCAACCTCATCTGAACTAAAATAATAGTTCCCGCTATCCAGGAGCAGCTCAACACTTTTGTTTATTATCCCCAGAAACATATGCAAGGACAAGGTTGGGGCCTTGAAACATTGCTGTACATGACATGGTATTATTGTATATACATAAACAATATATAACTAAAGCTATACACTTGTATAACATTATAAAACACTTATTAAACAATATGTGCATACATATGAATGTGCGTGTGAGAGAGAGAAAGAGCGAGAGAGGGAGAGAGAGGTGGGGGAGAGGGAGAGAGAGAGAGAGGGGGTACAGACAGACAGACACGGACGTGTGGAGTAACAGGGATGACGCCGAAGATAGACGAAAGGGAACGGAAACGGCGCGAGCCGTATGCACACATACATAGTATTCAATATTAAGATGACACGGATAGGCTTAACATGATACTGTAAAACGGGATATTAGCAATGCCAAAGCCTTACATTACTGAGAGGAAATATTCTGGACACTAGGAAGAAGAGTACTAGAAATAGAAACAAAGAGTGAAAGAAGAAGGAGGGAAAAAATCCCCACCTTTCTTGAAAGATAAATCAGATATCAATGCGATCTTAAAAAGAACAGGAATTAAAGAAAGTCGAGACACATTTTAAAAACTGGCGATATTTTTGCATAAAAGAATGTTTATTAGCTTATTCGTATGTTTTTTTATTAATAAGTTTAGACATGAATTTATACAATTTGTTTGAAGAACTGATGCCATGGTTCCCACTGATCATCAACATCTTTATATAGGCAATTTTTATAAAAAAAAAAAAAAAAAATTCTATCTGTATTTTATCAATAATGAATCCTAGCATTGCGTTTTTATTTAATCTGATCTTTTGTAATTTCGTTCTATATATATAATACTTAATATTAATCAACCAATTAATAATACAATGTTTTTTTGTTATGATACCAAATAAAACAATGTTTTTATCAAACTGAATATGTTCACCTATTTTTAATGCCCATTCTTCTATTGCTTTCCACAGAACTATAACTGTACAGCACTCATAAAATAACTGTTCCAGTGTTTCTGGCATAAGATGGCAAAAATCACAAATATTAGAATCAACACATTTTATTTTATTTAGAAATATATTTGTAGCTGTTATCCTGTGTACAATTTTATACTGAAACCATAATAAAGATGGGTCTTTAATAGTTTTGAATGGTAGAACATAATATTTTCCCCATATTTGTGAAGTGAAGTCAAACCCCAATACTGAATATCTTTTTTTGGGAGGGGACGTAGGAACTATTGTAGTACGATTTAATATTGCGTATATTTGCTTACTTAGGTTTGTATCTTTTAAAAATAGTTTTATTTTTGACGGAAGAATCGAGTTGCAAACAGTGTTACAACTTTGGTTGCTTGAGTTTGTTGTTTTACAAATATATAATTTAATAGCTCTGACTAAAGAAGCATATTCTAAAACACTGGATTGTATTTGATATTTTGTTATGAAAGTATTGTAATTCATTAATGTCCCATTTCCGTCTATTAGATCTTGAATAAATATTATGCCTATTTGCAAAGTTTTGCCAGTGTGTTTTTTAATTTTGCTATTGTACGAAATGTTTAGGCTCATTACATCTTCATTATTAAAAGGCTTTTCTTTCTGCGGAATGGTAAGCCAGCTATGTAACACGTCTTTCCAAAAATTAGTTTTAATTGTTGGTATTTTTAGCTGAATATAATAATCTCAATATTTAATCATATTTGCTGTTGTTAAGCCTGTTACAGCTTGGAAAAGATGGGTCCATTTCGAATTTGATATTAGAAGTCTTCTTAACCAAGTAGCTTTTAATGCAGTTGTAAAATTTCTAATATTTAGCATTTTTATGCCACCATTTACATAGTCTTGCATTAGTACTTCTCTTTTGACCTTTTCTGGTTTGTTTTGCCAAATAAAATTTAAAAAAACAAACATTTTAGTTATTTGCTTTGTTACTTGATCTGGTACATTTGGTAATGCAATTAATAAATGTGTTATTTTTGAAATTATTAAGGTTTTGATAACACCGACACGACCCAGTGGAGTTAACTTTCTAGTGGACCATTGTTTTAACATGTTTTTCATCTCCATTAACTTCAATATTCAATATTAACTGAAAAATGTACTCCTAGTAAGGAAAAGTTTTCTGCACCCCATTCTAACTTACATTTTTGATGATGAAAAACATCTTTTGAATATTTTGTACTGCCTATCCAGATGATTTTTTATTTCAAGTAGTTTATGTTTAATCCAGATACGTTGGCATACAGGTTTAATATTTTTAGAGTGCTATCCAGAGATTTGTGGGTTCCATCTAAAATGAACGAGGTGTCATCAGCATACTGCGATATTAAATATTCTTGCCCGTTTACAGTTATACCTTTGATATCCTTTGAGTTTCTTATTAATATACCTAGTATCTCGGCGTCAAATTATGAAAATATAGGGGGAAAGTGGATCGCCTTGTTTACAACGTCTTTCTAGTTTAAAACTTTCAGACAGAAATCCATTTTGTAAAATCCTTGATTCTAAGTTATTATAAAATGTTTTAATCCATGATTTAACTGACATTTTAAAATTGAAAAACTCAAGTGCTTGTTCAACGAACGACCAAGAGACAGAGTCAAAAGCCTTTTAAAAATCTACCAGAAACAATAAGCCTGGAATTTGTTTAACTTCCGTATATTGCATTATATCGTATATTAGTCATATATTTTCAGCTAAAAATCTACCTTTGATGAAACCAGTTTGATCTTTTGAAATTATTTTATCTAGTACTTTTCTAATTCTGTTAGCAATACAGTCGGATGCAATTTTATATATACTATTTAATAGTGTAATTGGTCGCCAGTTTAAAAAAAAAAGTGCTTAGGTTTATTAGGTTTTGGTATGCATGTAATAATACCCAACACTTGATTCCATCTTACCTCCTCATCCTCAATCCAAGCTACGTACAGGGGCTGTGGGATACGGGTAGTTGATCTGTTATGGTGTTTTTTAATAGTCTATGATACTGTTCTTGTGTTAAAACACAGGTCGAAATTATGCATTAAAGTACCATACATTATTTGTAAAGCAATTGATGGAGAGGAGTATAGAGAAGACTTACTTGTGTCCAATGTAATTCTGATGTTCTTTACCATGGCCCACGTTCACATGTCCTGCAATAGGTGGAGATTTGTCAATCATAACCCCATCAGATGCAGCGCTGGAACACAGTTCTGCATGGTTGCACGCCTCAACAGATGTAAAATATATTATACCAGGAACAAACATGCCTGTCCAGGTCATATCTATATGAAGACAAAAAAATACAATATTCCTCTATATATATATGTCCACACACGCGCGCACATACGTGCACACACACAACTGTACCTATTGCATCATTGTACTAATTAATAATTTAGTTATTAACTAGGTTAATAATATCTTGAAATCTTGTATTGTGTGACTGTTATTTGTGGTAGTCACATTCCTTTCAATTCGTGCGGAGATGGTCCACAGCAAATGAGTGTGTGCACGTATGTACGCTCGCGCGTGTATGTGTGTCTGTTCGTCTGCCATGTTATTTAACACATAATATAATTATGTTTTGGCATAAAGTTTAAACTTATGATTATATCATGCATATCATTGTAAATCATTGTTATTTTATCCAGAACTGGATCCTGGAT
>JAECMU010337284.1:0-10581 GCA_016106625.1 Dracogyra subfuscus
CCAATGTATTGCTCTTACACCGCGTCTGCTAAAGTACTACTAACTGCATCAATTTAAATATCGGCGCATGCGCTGACACAGTAATTTCCACGTACTTCAAAATATGTTTTGGCTCATTCTACAGAAATATATACTAGTATATTCCATTATGCATGTAAAAAAATGTTTTAAATTTTTTCTTTTTTGGTTGGTCTTTATGCACTTTTTTATTATCCATATGGATATCAGAACTAATTAATAAAACATGTCTAAAATATGCATCCCAAACATGACCAAAAATAGACGTCTAAAACATGTAGTTTCCAAGTAACTACGTCGCGTCGTGTAAACGACCAAAATACGACGAAGAAAAGATGTCTAAAATATGCATCCTAAACATGACCAAGAACAGATGTCTAAAAAACGTTGTGTGCCCACTGGGCTACTTAACTTTCGTCTTGCATATGAATCACGCGTTAGAAACGCTTCCCATACCTGATTTGCAAGAGACATAGAATCACGCATTAGAAACCCTTCTCATACCTGATTTGCAAGAGACATAGAATCACAAAATTTGCAAGAGATATAGAATCACGCATTAGAAACCCTTCTTATCCCTGATTTGCAAAGGACATAGGATCAATCCTTCACAAGAAGGGTAAATTTTAATATTTACTTGGGAGGTATCTGCAAATATTAGAAATTTGGGTAACTTTCAAACTTTTATGTAGTGATAAAACAATGGGGATAGAAATTAAATTCAGAACATTAATTATCGGTATCAATTTG
Organism: Dracogyra subfuscus; assembly: GCA_016106625.1. Classification (NCBI taxonomy): domain Eukaryota; kingdom Metazoa; phylum Mollusca; class Gastropoda; order Neomphalida; family Peltospiridae; genus Dracogyra; species Dracogyra subfuscus. The sequence continues at coordinate 769 of JAECMU010337284.1, forward strand.
AATGATAAAATTTACCACTGTTTGATCATTGTTTATCTTTATAGGTTGCACAGACACCTGAAAAGAAAGCTGGAAAAAGGTATGCTCATAATTTTCATCTTCTCTGTAATTAAAAGAGGAAAACCTGATTCAAATAGAATTCTGCAGGTTATAGAATGCTGCTAGTTGTGCACTCATGATAGATATAGTGGTCCTGATATATTGGTGGGAGTCCACACAATGCTGTTAGATCTACAGGTAGACCCAGTAGAGCTAATTTTAATCAGATTGTAGTAGAACTTTCCAGATCCATAGTTATTGTGTCTCCCATTTTGCCTCAAATACAATACTGTCAAAACTATAATTAAAATATTGGACACTGCTATTATTATTTGTATTTTTGTTGGTCTATTATAGACTCATCTTTCAGTTATCATTAATTGTTTCCCATAATATTTTTAGACTGGATGTGGTTATGGCAGTAAAAATAGGTTGTGCGTAATCAGAGATTAAATTTGTCCCCCTTTTGGCGGAATTGTACCTTTTTGGTGCACCGAAAAAAAGGGAAAAATTGCACATGCCCTCAGCTAAAAAATATTTCAGCCTTTTTTGTAAGGTACCACTTTTATCCCTGTTAATTAAGTTCTTTGTGTAAAGTGTGGAAGTGTAAGACAACTGAGATGAAATCGGGCACAAAATGTAAACCACAAGAGCCAGGTGAAAGATGAAAGAAAGAGGATGTGGGTACCTGAAGTACAGTGAAAGATTATACTCTTTGTCTTGAAAATGTTTTCACTTTTGCAGGTACTTGTATTTAAAAAAATATTCATGTATAATGTTTCAGTGCCCTGTCCAGTGAAATGTACAGCAGTCTAGCTGCGCAGGCAGGGAACGATGCCGACGAAGAGATCTCTGATGCCGATGTCAGCGAGGTGGCCAGAGCACTTGCTGTGAGTTTCACTTTTTTCCATTTTTAAAAACATTTTCTTGCTTCTGTCCAATTAAGATGCAAGCATGCTGTCATGGATGTACCTCAGCTGTCTGGGCTGTCTGTCCAGGACAGAGTATTAGTGGTTAGCACCTCAGTGGTGCAGTGGTTACAGGCTGGTAGGTACAGGGTTCACAGCTCGGTACTGACTACAGCCCAGATAGAGTTCTTAAGGGCTCACTAGGTAGGTGTAAGGCCACTACTCCTTCTCTCTCACTAATAACTAACCAACTAATAACTAACTCACTGTCCTGGACAGACAGCCCAGATAGCTGAGGTGTGTGTGCCAAGGACAGCATGCTTGAACCTTAATTAGATATAAGTATGAAAAGAAGTTGAAATGAAATAAAAATGGTTAGCTGTTAGTGTTTAGTTTGAGAGAAGTCACAGTAGTGGCCTTTCACCTACACATCGAGTCGTGAAATTGAGTCGTTAAATCTTGGGATACTTGGTTGGGAACTGGTATCAATAACTGCCAGTCATAAGTCCAATGGCTTAACCGAAGACAATAACATTTAAAACCTGTTATAAATTATGTTAAGTTTGACATCAAAATGTTGGGTTTTTGAAAATGTCAGTGAATGTTTTTTTGTTTGTTTTATGTATAATGTACATATTTAAAAGCAGTGTATGTTGCTTTTAGAAAAAGATCCCTTATTGCCATTGGGAAAATAAAACAGGTTTTCTGTGAAGTTTGTGTTAGAATTATAAAATATCTGATATTCAGTAATTCCTTTCCTTTTTATCCTTTAATGTTTGGCTGTGATTGTTGTAGGGATTGGATGACATGGATGCCGATCTCTTTGGTGGAAATTTGCCCAAGAAGAAAGGAAGCCTTAAGGAGAGAAGTAGCAAGACGACACCTCGTAGAACACCTAGGTCACGCAGCGGTACTCCCCGCTCTGGTCAAAGAGTTGCCTCCCCTGCTCGTAGTGACAGCCCTACGAGTCCGCCAGAAAGTGCCAGGTCAAGTCTGAAGCGGAGGACACCGAAATCAAAATCTCCAACTGTCGGTCAGATGATGCAAAAACCAGGGTCAGCACCTGGGAAGTTTTCAGGTTTGTACCTTGTGAATGGAAGACCAACTTTGCAAGCCGAGGTACCATTTTGTAGAGTATAGTGTATTTCAAAATTTTGCATAGTTACCCGCATAAACTGATCTGGAAATTGCCCGATTTCATTGGTTCTCTGTGGAAAAAGATGGGATTATCATGGAGCTTGTTACGTATTTCTTTGCTGCTATAAACAAACATAGCCATTTCTATGGTAACATGCCATGTTTGCCACAATATTTTGACAAATCGACAATGAAAATTCATCTTAATCTTGACATTACCTGCATTTATCAGAGGTATTGGGTTACATTTATTATATCATCATATATTATTGTAGATGAGAGAAGCCATATTTCTTTCTTGTCCAGTGTTAAGCACAATGTGATTGGTCAGTGATGATATCATGTAAGGGACATAATCGTTGTTTCCTATTTAATTAACTGAAGTCTGGGTAAATTTATACAGTAACTTCCCACCCCGGAGTTGGTCACTGGCAATGTCAGAGACTAAATTCAGGGTGGGCGTGCCTGAACCTTTGGGGATATGAGCACGTTAAACAAGTTTTCTTTATAGGTAACTACGCCAAGGTACAAAACGCAGTATACTACTGGTATATGGAATGGTACCTCAGCTTGCAAAGATGACGCAAGACTATATCCTAAATCACATATTGCTGGTGGGCAATTGGTGGACTATCATTGGTTTCTTTGTTAGCTCACCACGTCATTTTTGTCTTGCCATTCTTCACACTAGCAATGCTGGCAAGGCAGGTTGTAGACCTGGGGCCTAATTCACTGAACTCTCGCAACTTTGCAATCTCACAGTGCAATGCTAAAAGACTTGCAAAGAGGATGCTTTGTTGTCTAGCAGAGCCTAAGAGACCTTTGTGAATTAGGTCCCAGGAAGGTTTCTTGTCAACATGAGTTTGTTCAGTGGGATCAGTAATCTTGGTTCTCCTGATCTGCATTTTTCACTTTACAGCATGTAAGATATGTTGTTTGTAGCATACAGTTTTCTTATAATTACATGTAAGGAATATAACCTTTAATTGTTTCAATATACCCATGGGAATTTTGGCATCCTTTGACACATAGAATTTTAATTTTAACTCCCAAAGTTTGAAATGAGCTGAACATTCTTTATTTTATGTTAAGAAATATCTGGGACTCCGTATTTTATTTCTAAAGTTATAACAAAAATTATACGGCCATATTTGTTAATTAGGGACATGGTGTTCAATATCGGAGCCTTGCTAGATCCGTGAAGGAACTGTTATTCTCACATTATATCTTCACCTATATTTTGTGTTTTTTAGACATATCTCAAGCTAGCGAGAACTTGAAGCCTGGACAGACAAAGGCTGATGAACGACCACGCACAGTACCCAAGGCTAAGGCCAGGTTCGACTTTGGAGGTAAAACGTTTACTTACTGTACAGAGAGGACCATGAAGGAGTTTATCATGATATTTCCCCACATTTTATTAACAGTTTTTGTAGTGGTTGAAAGTAATGTAAATATTCATATTTCACATTTCATATTTTTATAACTATTCAGTGAAAACAGGTTTTAAATTGTAAGGCTAAGGAAAGAAATATTTTAGAGATATACATCACCACATGTCTCTACCTATCGCCTAACCTCCTTAGCACCTGGGTGGGATTTTTTTTTTAAATGTAACAGGGTGTGTGTTTGTGTGTTAAAATTGCATAACTACAGCAGTTTCGAAATGTTCATTAACAAGGATAAATACATTTTATTCGGGCTCAGAGTATTTTCTCTTTGTTTACAGACATTCACAATATATCATTTTTGTTTCCAGAATTCAGTAAAAATTATCTGTTAGCTTTTTGTGTTTTTTCCACTTCCAAATTCCATCTCCATTATCATGAAGAAAAAATTATAATTTGTAAGCCACTTTCAGCTGAGTTTACAGACATTGAAAAATACATGATTTGTGTGGTTTCGTCTATTTACAGAATTTGATGAAGATGATCCTTTAGCTGGTATTTTATCGGACTCCGATTTAGAATTATCCAGTCAGATAGCTCAGAAATCTGTTTTTAAGCAGCAGAAGTCTCTTGATGAGCCAATCAAATCAAAGGACAGTGGTAATTATGCTGACAAACATGCTATATTTAAATAGAAATGTTTTATAAACAAGTTAAGCTCTCAAAAGACAATGGTAAACATTAGGAGCAACATGTTCAATTTAAATGTATAATAATTATAAATTGTTAAAATCACCAAAAGGCCATGAAAAAATATGATATATTAAATATTTTAACAAGTAATTTTTACCTAAAGAATGAATTGGATACCCAAAAGAGTGTTAATGTACAAAAAAACATTTATAAAAGATAATATTAATATTTATTAAAAACAATCATTTCTATTATTATGATAATGATATATATGATATACATGTATACAGTGAAACTTCTCAAAACTAGGATACCATCGGCATCCCAAACTGTGTTCACGTAACAACAAAAACACGCATACAATATTTACGGAAATGTTATTCTAAATTTTTAGTTACGATACATGAAACAAAATAGATTGTAATAATTTAATGTAAAAAATCAACAATTTGGCTGTAAAGCAAATCCATTCCAGTAAACAAAAGTGAAACACCCTGCGGTAAACAGAAAAAAGTGTGACGTTTCTGTGTTTGCAAAAAGTATCATAATGCGCATGTGCAGTTCGTCATTTTTCATTTTTAATACAACTACATGAAAAAATATAGGTTTCTTAATAATGCACAATTGCCGAACACTTAATTTATTAAAACAAATTAAAGGAAAAATTCAATCTGTCCAGCTTTCTGGTCCAGTCTGCGTTTTATCAACTCACATCGCTCATACTTGATGTCAATACTGATATGCATTACGTTCATACCTGCAAATAGTTTGTAAAATAAAAATAAAAAATTTAATTTATTCTAAATTAACACAGTTTATATACTCAAAAGTATTTACAACTGTTATGAATGGATTATGAATAATATTCACTACAATAGAGGCACAAAAATGTAGCATAAATTTTGCAGATGGAATATAATAATTGAAAACAAATTCTAATAACAGGGGTCTTAAAATCTTACAAATTAAATTCTTTGGCCTTGTTAATCTAGCATGTGTGAGGTCATGTGACACGCACCGAATGTTAATTCATCTTCTTCTATTTTAAGTCAGTTTCTACGAGTCATGTGGACCTGATATCGGTAATTTTATGGAATAAATAAAAACGACTTAGTGAAATTAATGGTTTTAGGGGTTTGTAAAGTTTTGTATTTAAATACTTACTTTTCTCAACTTTATTGTTTATAAAAATGTTCCTGAACTGTGAAGAAAAACCTCATAAATGAACGACATGCCGATGACAACAAATCTGCAGTTCATTGCACGAACCGTGCAAAAGAAAGTTAGGGATGTTGACAATACCCTTTAAAACAGGACATTTTACTTCGTCATGAGTGTGTCCGGTTTAGAGGGGTTTCACTGTATAATCATCATAGAGCGGGCAGCATAGCTCAGTGGTACAGTGCCCGCCTGATGCGCGTTCGGTCTAGGATCGATCCCTGTCAGCTGACCACTGGGTTTTTTCTCGACATAACCATATGTCCGACGCCGATATAACCGTAATTAAAATGTGTTGAGTGCGTCATTAAACAACCCAACAACAATAATCATCATAGCTTGTACCTTTATTGTGCCTGTAAAGTGTAGGGTTGTAGGATTGAGCAGACATAGATTATTCCCATGCTAGCTACTATATCCACGACATATATGAAAACTATGGTAGGTGCTATCTTACCTGCATGAAAGTATATACATAAAGCCTTTCACAGCTAATCTTTTTTCTTCTTTTTTTAAATCTCTAGAACCTGCAAGGAAGAACAGTTTGTTTGACAGACCCCCAACACGAAGTGGTAGTAGTGGGAAGCCTGATGAGGACATAGTTACAGAATCTCCTCCAAAACCAGCAGAACCACCTCAGAAAGTGGCAGAACCTGTACAGAAAGCCAAACCAGGTGGTTATGGGAGTATTTGATACTACAGTGATGTTCACAACAAAATAATAAAGAAAAGATATTTTGAATGTATATAACTATACCTTTACCGTTGTGACATTTTATGATGTATATCTTTAAGTGGGAAATAAAAAAAATAGCAATTTACTGTTCCCCGCAAAAACTATTTTCATACAAATATGAGAGAATCATTTATCCATTAAAATACAAATACGAGAGAGATATACATCAAAAAACAAATATGAGAGAGTCAGATATACATAAAAATACAAAATGTGTTTTTTATTGAATTTATTTTTACATGGTTTATCTGTGTATCTGATTAAATGGTCTTTTGTTTAGGCAGTATATTGCAGTTTGGACATTAAAAAAAATAAAAATAAATAAACATTGAATTCATTTAGTGCTGTATGTATTTAATAAAATGGCCCTTTTGACTTTTTATTTCAACTATATGTTAAAGGCGATAAATGTAATATATTTTAATTGCAGAAATGAGGAAAAAGGATGAAGTAATTTTTAGTGAGGATGATGACACGCTGTTTGGTTTGGAGGAAAAGAAGGAGAAACCCGAACTCAAGTCGAAGCCGATGACAAAAGACGGCGGCGACAAACCGGCCAAGTCTATTATGGACAGCTTTCTGGGCAAAGGTGTCGGAAGCAATCTGTTTGAGCCAAAGGAGAAAAAAGATTTTGTTCTTGATAAGAAATACACACACGCAAAAGGTATTATATATCTTTGATTTGTTTATAAAATTCTGGACCAAAAATTAACTATAGTCCTGTTCATCAGAGAACGTTATTTTCTTCCTGTGGTATATATTACAGATTATTTATTTCTGATCCAATTGTTTTTGAAATTGCACATAATAATAGTGGGTTTATTTGTAATTTCAAAAACATGTTTACTTTCTTCTAACGTCAGTTCAAACTGAAATTAATTACAAACTACAATGTTCATGGAGTCTTCAAAGGATTATGAATCTATCTGCAATAGTAAATATGTTGCAGATAAATCTGGTTAAATCATGGTTGACAAAATATTAATTTTGTTTTTAGTTTTGTTAAGTAAATATAAATTTTGTGTTGTAGTTTGTGACTTGGGTATTTATGCCTTGGTAAATGTTTACGATAGCTATATACGGTTGTGTAGGATCCACTATAAAATATAAATAATAAAATATTTTTAGATGACAAAGAAGAAGAAGATTTTTTATTTGGTTCATATCAACCTTCTATGGCATCAGGATCTCGACCGACTTCCAGAAGATCTGTTCGGTAAGTAATAATTATACGTTCATAAGATAGTGATTTCCCTGGAAATTTGGCACGGCATGGTAGACCAAACACTTTTGGGTAATTTTCACTATTTTTGGGGCATTTGTATTTCGTTAAAAATAGACACAAAATTAATTGAAATAAACATTAATGTAATTTATGTGTTTGTTTTAAATGATATAAAAGGCATATTTTATTAATTAATATTACCTTTTTTGATGTTTTATAAAGACAATTTCAGAATTAATTACTGAAAAAGGCTTGTTTAATCTCGGGGCAGCATGGTGCTGATTAAGGCAAGATGGCACTAATCTATTGAGGCATGATGCCGCACCATTCTAAAACAAGCTAGGGAAAACACTATAAGATTTCTACATTTTATGTGAAACCAAATGTCGGTGGTATCGTGGTTAAGCCATTGGAAATAAGGCTGGTAGGTACAGGGTTCGCAGATCTGTACCGGCTTCTACCCAGAGCTAGTTTTAACGACTCGGTGGGTAGATGTGCGGCCACTATACCCTCTTCTCTGTCACTAACCAGTAACCACTAACAACTAACCCACTGTCCTGGACAGATAGCCCAGATAGCTGAGGTGTGTGCCCAGGACATTGTGCTTGAACCTTAATTGGATAAAAGCACGAAAATAAGTTGAAATGAAATGTTGCAGACAATATGATCCTGTGACTGATTAAAAGAAAGTAACTATGTCCCTTGCTGTCATGGAACGTGTATTCTTTAAATGGTTTTGAATATTATACTTTATCTAAAATACTAATATTGCTTCAAAAATGAGTTGTTTTGGGGACTGGGTTTTTGTTTTTTGTAAGTAAAATTGTTTTACAATTACTTTCCAAGATACAAGGGATTGGTATTCAAATGTACATTTAATGTCACATTTAATAATATTTTGAAAAGTATTTTTCAGTATTATATTCAAAGCTAGAACATTTAGTCTTATAATAATAGGTTGTCATCATTTATTCATTGTTCCATGTTATTTCGTCAGTTTTCAAGATGATGACGACATATTTGGTTTGGACAAACCTCCATCGAGAGGCAGAAGCCAGTCGCCCAGTAAACCACAGCCTGCGACAGATGGTATGGGATGGCTGGAACAAGCCGTGCCGCCAAAACCGACCGCCAACAAGGTCGATACTGCACCGGCCAAGGAGAAACCTGTTGAGACCAAACCGAAATCCACCGCCGCTGATTGGCTCGGGTTAAAGGAGTCCGAAGATGAGGAGGTTTTCCAGCCAAAGAAACCAGTCGGCCCATCACCAGATCCAACAGAGATGAGTAAGCTGTCACCAGCCCTGAAGACGGAGTCGGGAATGTATTCGCCGAGGACTAACAAGAAAAACGTACCATCATCTCCATCTTTGGCTCGACCAACTCCACAGAAGGAAGATGATTACCTTCAGCTGGGCAAAGAGATTGATATGGATGAGATTCTTACGTAGGATTTTTATTTTTTCATGGCCTAATCTTTAGAATTTGTTACCTGTGGTAATTTTGAAATGTTTTTGCCGTAAGCAAAATGCTTATCTATGGTAATATTGAGCCTGCATATGGCAATTTAAACCTGTAACTTTTGCAGTAAAGGAACACAAAATTAAAAAACTAAAATTATACAATCAACAAAATTAAAAAGTTTTTAACCAGTGGCAGAAACCTGCCATTGGTGAAGCACTTGACCTATGGCAGCTTATGTTACAGCATTTGTCATTGGTGCCATAGTAAAGTTAGGTGATTGGCTGATAATATGAATAAAACGTAATATATAATTATTCATTTACCTGACACACGTTATGTATATTAATATAGGGTTTAAGCTGCCGTGTTCCAAATTGCCAGATGCAGATATATTTCATTCTAAAATAATTTTCCTGAAACTTAATTTCAAAATCCTGTAACTTTTATAAATCAATCATCATTCTTGCTTTTTGGCTAATTGAAACTTGAATCTGAGTACCGAACCATCAATATTAGAATTTTAAGACCTTTTTTGTAACCCATTTTCATCTCTGTTTTTATAATCTGTCTGTTAGTCTATCTGCCTGTCTGTTGGACCTCTGTGTCCATAATTGTATGATTATATATATTTTAAATTCTACGAATAGGACAAAACCTGAATCTCCAGTCTTTAAAGGTGAAAGTCCGTCTGTGTTCTCTAATACTGCTGGAAGTGGTGATCTCTTTCAACCTCCCCCGACTCATGTTTCCACCGCAGTGTAAGTCAACAGTGTTACTTTCTTATTGCTATTATATAGGTTTGCTGGACCTTTTTTTTGTTTTTGTTTCAATGTCTAACATACTGAACTGAAATTGTGCCACTTAGTTTTCATACTTATTACCAGACACATCACTGCACCCAGTCAATATAGAGCCACTTATTTTTATCAAAGAGCCTTTGTGCTTTCGAAGATAAGAACATGATGTAGCTGATTTCTTATGTATGCTGAGATATTGGTAAACAAT
>JAECMU010337289.1:0-11097 GCA_016106625.1 Dracogyra subfuscus
TGAATTTCCGTGATCATCTTTTTAGAATTATTTCCCTTTATTTTGTTTTCGGAAAAGTGACTGAAAAAAAACAATGTTGTTAATTTTTAAAAAAAATTATCGGGATATTTATTGTTTTGTCGGGAGATTTATTGTTTTGTCGGAAGATTGGAAGAAAGGTTCAAAAAGCGGGAGACTCTTTTGCGTAAATCGGAAGAGTTGACAGGTCTGAATATATTTCTTCACTTCTCAGCGCGTTAACCTGTAGACAACAAGACATTTCATGCTTTCGAATATGGCAAACAAACGCAAAAGAAACTATTTATCTCTTGCAAACAAATATGAAGTTGTAGAAATGTTTTGTTTTGTGCGCGTGTGGTAAAAACTGCACTTTAATCACTAATTTGACCAAAGATAGTCTAGTACTGGATCAGCTTCATAAATAGGTCAAATCTGCAGTGAAACAAACAAGGTTGCTACGCGTGTACGAAACTTTGTAGCCCCAAAATAACAACAACACTCAGGAATATAATATTTATTTCATTAATTCACATACAATTAACTATGAGTAATCATATTATAATAACATATACTAATATTGTTTTCTCATTGGAAATGCAAGATGTTTACGTTTCCTCTGTTATAGACTGGTGATAGGCTTTTATATAGTTCCAGCCGACTATTATGAACTTTACATCGGGCCAAATGGTTTATTGCATACGCCGTTTAATGGCATATTTTTTTCATGCACCAGGCCTATGCAAATAAGCGGAATCCACTGTACTATAACAATCAAATGTGATCAAATGGTAGTAAACCAACCTGTCGGGTGTCAACTTCCATGTCCGGGTGTGTTGAGTAGCCTCCCCTTGTTGTTGTAGATGTTGTGGGTGCCGCCTCTGTTGCTGTTCCTGCTGAATTTCACTCCAACATGGTGGAACAGTAGCCGTGTAGCGGGGATACAAATTCTCAAACTGTATTAGACTGTGGAAACTTGACAGTACCTCTGCAGTTAAAGGACGTTTTGCTAGGAACTCTGTAATAAACATATTTTGATATATTACACATTTTGTAACAGCAATGAAGATAAAATCAAGAAATAAACATTCATTAAAATATTTTAAGCATAAAATTCAAAGTTGCAAAAACCCAAACAGTTTTCCAGAAACAACATGATGTTCAAGGGCTTTTGAGGTCAATGCATTTAAAAAAAAAAAATTAATCTGTTTTTTGTATCCAAAAATATGTTCCACCGTACAAAATTATTACAGCATTTCTGTTACTGGCAAAAACAATTTATCGGTTATTTATTTACCTTACAAACAATGTCTGCCAATAATAAGATTATTAGCTAAATGAAAAAAATATATCTTCTCGACTTGCATATACAAAGAAGTGGTTTTAAATACAAAGTATCTACAGGTACAACTGTACACAATACATCAGTAATAAGGGAGTATCAAATTAAATAACAATGGAAAAAAAGAGAAGACACTTGTGTCCTTTCATACCTTGGCCGAGCTTAGCCATGGGCTGGTCTATGACATCCTCCAGCTTGGCCTTCTTGCAGACTGTGGCGTCGTCCTGCCACTCCTTGGAGCTGGAGCTGTCAAGTTCGAGCGGGCCGTCCTGCAGGTCCGGACTCTGCTCAGAGATCTGGTAGAAGAGAAGCTTGCCACTGTTGGTGCAGCCGCATAGTCGCTCAATACCTGGGTGTAATTGTAGGTTGAATCATTAACAAAACAAATAAAACAATGAACTATCTAGTTAGAAAAATTAATTTCTAGTTTCAACATTGTAATAAGTTGAGAATGGATGTTCAGGTTACCACATGTCAAAAAAAACACCCAACAAGAATAGTGGTACTTCTCCATAAAATTGTTTTGTTATATCAGATGTCAGTACAATGACAACAGTGATATGAATGCTTGTAATTTAGATGGTATGTTCATTTGAAACTTCACCTGGAATTATTTCCAAATGAAAAATTCACAATATTTACTTAACCTTGCAACTACAGCAAGCAAGTTAACATAATGTACTCTGTTTTCAGTGCATTCCCCAAGTCATATTTCCCACCGGTTTGAACACGGCACTCACCAGAAATAATAAGAGAACAGGAAATAAATTAAATGAGAGTATGGCATCTTTTTTTTTTTTTTAAATTTCAATGGAAAATACCCAGGGATTTTGAGTTAAAAAAGTGGTTTTGAGCAAGTATTTTCACTTGACAACAATGATGGAATGTTGCACACATTTTCAGGAATCAACAGCACATATCGAAAATAACAAAATATTGGGATATGAAATGAAGTTCATTTCCACAAGAATTTCTAGTAAAAACCCCTAGTTACTGGACATACCACCACAAATGACCAGAAGTAAATATTACTTATTCTATTTTATGCCTAATTTTAATAAACTTTAATTGATCTAAAATATCATTAAAATTTGAGAACCTAACAAAAATAATACTTACCAATTCAAATATAAGCATTACTTTATGTATTTCTAAAACATTTAAGTCAAAATATATAAGTAAAATTTATAAATTCGTAACAAAGGACTTTATCTTAGATTTTAACTAAATACATATAGATCAAATTAAGAACCAGCTTACCGATACAATAGGTCAGTGACAAAAAGGTATCATCTTCTGGTGGTTGTATTTCTGACAACAGTTTCATATCGGCTAGGTTGAGCAGCCACACACTTCCACTCTTCAGTGTGACTGCCAGCTGCCCCAGACACGGTGATGGTTTCACCTTACTACTGGGGACCGCGTTAGTAAAACGGGATGCTGTGTTTCCCAAATCATCATCCTCTGCCTGGTCAGACATCTCCTGCGGCAAAACCAGCACCTTGGTGACAGAGTTACTTAACTGTTCGATAACATGCACGGCCACAGGAGTCTCATTCAGTGTCACCCACACGTCATTGAAGATGAGCTTGTACACAAGAATGGCACCCCCGCAGTAAGTGTCATGGTAACCGTTGGCGGTTCCGTTGGGCTGTGATGGATGAGAGTTCTCCATCACAGAATCCTCTTCCGAAGATTCAGAAGTAATTTCAGATTTTGGAGCAAGAACTACTATCACATATTGCTTATCAATGGAGGGAGTAATTGAGTGCACTTCCAGATACTCTTTCTGAAACTCCACCGGAAATTCTACACATTGCAAAACCATCCCGGCTTTCGGTCCATTCGGCACAGACTCTTCCACCTCCTCTATCTCCTCCAACTGAGGCTCCACAACATGTGGATGGCTGTTCGACTGGTAAATGGTAATCGAGTTTCCGATATGATTCACTGTGACTCCCTTCGGAAGGTGATGAATGGGATTCTTGAACTTGGGTTGAACCGGTTGATTCGGAGCCGGCGTGAACCCAATAATCTGAATATCTGGGTCGGCCCACTGATCATTCTCCAGGAACATCGTCCAGTCGGGATGCATGGATGAACTGCTGCCAGTCACGACGACCGTGTTTTCTCGTGCCATGTTGGCCTGATTACTGTCCGTATTATCGTCTTTCTTCACAGGACGTGGCGGGGCTGCTTCTGGCGCTGCTACAACTAACAGATATGGAATCAGATTCGTCTCGGGCCGCACAAAGTCACTGCCTTGGTCAGAATTAGTGATAATTCTGGAATGTACGTCACTACTGACGACCTGGTTCACCTGGTTCATCAACTGCACGGCCTCGCTCCGGCCATTGCTTGCCGTCGACATCTCATTGTCCTCACTCCCAGAGACACACTTGGTCCTCCTCAGCGACACACCACAAAACAGTGTTGGCTGGGGAATTAATCGCCTATCACATTTTGAGGTCTGAAGTTTGTCAGAGCTAGAAGTAGCTCCTTCAGGTTTGTCCAAACCTTTCACCGTGTTATCCACAACACATAGAGAATGCACAAGAACATCGTCTGATGGTCTGGCTCTTTGGGTACATGGTGGTATATCTTCTGTTAAAAAAAGAAAGCAGAGATTAGATATAAGGAAATAATTCAAGAAGAGCATGGCTAATTTCCATTCAAATATTAACAATAAAAACAGAAAGCGGAGAAATGAAATAACAATTCTAAAATTTACCCATTAGTAAAATACTATTCAACTGAAAGTCACTCTAAACAAATGATTCATTTATTATATTACCACAGAATCTGTATCTTCCACACGAGTGTACTACATGTATACAGAATTTACAAACAGTCATTTGATATACAATATAAGTCAGCAAGTTTCAAACATAAACAGTTGCGATCACCTTAAGTATGTAACTGTGTGATATGACATTTAATTTAAATCATAGGTATAATAAATTAATTTCTAAACTTTAACAGTTGTGTCTGTTTTAAATATATATCATAATATATATAAAGACTTTACCACAGGTGCTATTAGAAGCAGAATATTTAAACCAGTTACCGTGAACTTCAGAATCATGTAGTGACACTTGTTGAAGTTCATCAGAAACCGCACAGCATTCAGAACTTCCTCCTACTTTACACTCACTACCAGATGTAGACAACCTAAATAAAATGACAAACAAATTTAACAAAAGCACCCTTTTAGTAGATAAGTTTAATTAAAGCATCAATATGTATAGATATACATAGATATTTTTTAATTTAATTTAGTTGCCTTTTTTCAATGACTTGACAAATATTTATAAAATATTAATATTTTTACAAGGTAGCCATGCCATTTGCTTTGAAATTATCAAATAATGTTGGGTGAGAACTATTGCATCATTTATCATTCAGAAAGAAAACTTCATATTTGAAAAATCTAAAATGAATTTGTGTCTTCAGGTGAGGAAGTTATCAAAACACCTTGTGGCCTGGCTTCTATAATAACAATTCCAACACCATATAACTGTAAATAAAATGTGTTGAGTGCGTTGTTAAAACATTTCCTTCCTTTCCTTCCACAATAATAAATGTCAACACACTGGTCACTTTTAACATTTCCAAATGATGGATAAAAAAACAGTATATATTTCCTGTTGTCATCTGCAACAATTTTTTATTTTTTTTTTGGTTTGTTTAACGACGCACTCAACACATTTTAATTACGGTTATATCGGCGTCGGACATATGGTTATGTCGAGAAAAAAACCCCAGTGGTCAGCTGACGGGGATCGATCCTAGACCGATCGCGCATCAGGCGGGCACTGTACCACTGGGCCACGCTGCCCGCTCATCATCTGCAACAAGCTCTAAACAATAAGTTCAATTCTACTGCATTATCACATTAACCATATTTATAATCACTCAGTAATAATACCTAAGAGGTACATGAATAATACAAAATGTTTTTTTTGGTTTTTTTCAACACAAGAGCCAAAATGGTAAACTTTATTTTACTATTTAGAACAGTATTAATTTTCTTACAATCACTTACCAGACTTTTGATACCCTGTGACTACACTTGGTAATACAGATACTAACACAATGACATAGCTTGTTGTATGAAATCAGTTGACAATAACTAATATGAATTTCAGGTGCTCTGTAGACAAATACCAAACAAGTATTTATTCTTTGCTTACTACATGTATTAAGTTCATATCATTAAAACTGTAAAGTCGGTTCTTCAATCTGACTTACACACTTATTTATTCAAATTAAAACAACATTAATAATAATAATTTAAAACTGTCACTTAGAAGTTAACTTGTAGGGGCCGCGAAACAAGGTTGCCATTGGGGCAATGCCACCTCCTCCCAACTTTTCTTTATTCTTGTGCCCAGAAGGCTGTAAATGTAATTTTTGAACACCCGGAAAAAATCTTTTCTCAAGGAAGCATACTCCAATGCCCAAATAGGTTCAGGCATTCAAATTTCCCTCTTCCAGATCATCATACTAATGCCTCCACCCACCCCAACACAACTTTCAAATACATTCTGTAGGCCCAAACAACATAAACAATCAATACATGTACTAATGTAGTGACGTCAATAAAACAGTGATGGTGTGATGTCAAACTATTTTGGACTTGATACGGGTCACACTGTTTTCTTTGCCAAATGAACAAATCAATTGCAAGCACTGTTAATTAACCGACCATCATCAAAAAAACATGACATCAACTTCTGGTTATCATAAGAGTGAACTTGCATAGTATGGTAGTGGTCTCGTGGTTAAGCCATTGGACAAAAGGCTGATAGGCACAGAATTCACAGCCCAGTACCTGCTCACATTAAGAATGAGTTTCAACGACCACTACATCTTCCTTTCTTTCACTAATCACTAACAACTAACTCACTGTCCTGGACAGACAGCCCCGATAGCTGAGATATGTGCCCAGGACAGTGTGCTTGAACCTCAATTGGATATAAGCTCAGAAATAAGCTAAAATGAAGTAAATGTAGTACATAGAGAATTGAATCTGTGACAACATATTGTATGCCGTATCTAGATAAGCACTGAGCTTGCTATTAATAGAAACAAGCATTCTGGGAGTACTGCTAAATCAATACATGTTCCCAACAGAGTCCAAGAAATTGTCATATCTCCTAAGTTCTCTGTCCCTAAATTTATGAAACACAAGTAAATTGCTGTGAAAGTCAAACTTTATCGTAACAGTACATGATAAAGCTATACCTAATTTCAACTCAAGTGGTCAGACTAAGCCCACAGCTAAAAGCTGATGGGGAATGGCAGGTGTGTGGCACAAATAGCCGCAAGAGACAAGCACCTGTCACAGTTGGTGATACAAGGACTGGGATGTGGAGGTGGACATCGAAATAAGTTGAAAGATAAGGAGAAGTTGCCAGATCTGGAAGAAATGAGATGGAATTCAAAGGAGAGAAAGGAAAGGGGTCAGTGGGATAAAAAAAAATTTTTAAATTTAAAAAAAATTCAACTCAATATTTTGCAGCATTGTGAAAAAAATATATACAGAAAACTATGTATAACAGACAGATGAACAGACAAAAGACCAGAGACTAAACCTATAGTTCTCTCTGGTTGGACAGGTTGGGGACTAATAACAAACAGTAGCTGATCTTGCATTTTGTATTTATATAAGTAACTGATGTTATGACACAGCTCTTTAAAGAAAGACAACTCACTCTTCTGGCCCTGTGGATTGCTTCTGCTCTTCCTGACTGTCCATGCTTTCCTTACAACTGTCAAACAGAATTCCCATTTTGAGGGCTACAAGGGCGTCAGCAGGGTCAAGGTTAAACTGACAATGTTTCTGGAAAAAAACCACAGAATAAAATTCATGTGTATTGTTCATTTACAATATTTGCTACAATTATCAGAAAGAGTATGTTGTTCCAGTATCATACAAGCCAGATATTCCCCACTGTTGGTTGTTCATGTTTAATGAAAAATAAGTAACATGACCAGATACAATAACTGACTTAAGTAAAGTCTTGCCAACCACGAATGCATTCAATGTGGCTTATAGCTGCATTCATAATGTTCATCTCAATGCATATTAAAATAATAATTAAAATTAAAAAAATATAATATAACTTTTAAAATTTATCAAACAAGAATAGATTAACATTCATAGTTGCAACTATAAGCCACATTTTATTGATCTATGACTTATAGTTTGTGAGAAATGGAGCTAAACACAAAGACTTAATGTGGGAGTAGATGCAAACATCTATGCCATTGTTGGGAAGGAAACATATATTTCACTTTTTTAATTTGTTTATGTAAAACAAAAAGTATGTTGGAGCAGGGTGCTTATTAGATAAACAAGGGCATACTGTCAAATTATTACAATAACATTACAGTTTTGAAAATGTCATTTGCACCCAAAACTTACTTTCAATACCCTACTTATGTTCCAAACTGCAATGTTGCCATTTCTCGTTGATGTCGCTATGAAATCTTCATTAGCAGTAGAACTGACACAGTGAATCTGTTATTTCATAAAAAGATAATCCACATAATCCATTAACATGGTTACTAAGTGAAATTTAGACATTTTGTTTCTAATTTTCATTCTTATTCTTACTTACCTAATACTAACACAACAACTAAACTATACAACCCGAGTCATTTCCTCCACTGCAGAATTATTTTTTATTTAAGTTTTAAACAAACAAAAAAATCTGCATTACCTACATTTGTCAATTAGACATAGTTTGATAAGCAGCTATTAAATATCAAACATGTGCTCACTGTGAAAGAAAAAACAAAAATCTTTTAAGATTTATAAAAAAATAAAAAAAATAAAAATAAAAATTCAAATAGAACAGAATGCACTAAAACCTTGAAAATACTTGGATATTTATGAATTGCGAGGGACTGATCCTTTAATCTCAATCTCAGGCAGACAAGACTCCTATCAAAATGTATCTCGGTTATATGGCTAACAAATACATGCAAATTACAAACATTTTAAAGCAACCCAGACAAAAACGGTCTACCAAAAGATAAACGTGGTATGACAATAATAAAACACAAATTGTGAAAATTAATGTCCAACAATGAAATCTACCTTTTCGTGAGAGTCTCCATGGCGTTGAGCAGGCTGAGTTGCATAGGTAACTGAAAATGTCAACAATAAAACAATATTAATCTGATATTTGTATTGTGTTTAAGAAATACAAATGACCTACCAATATGACCTTGATTGCAAAAAAAAAACTTATACACTGAAGTAGCAGTATCTGTAGTAATAGTATTTGAATGTTTTTATTCATTGCTGAAATTTCATGTACGTAGCCTGCTGCATCGGATAAGCCGCATTGGGTAATAAATGGTTATTGAGTAAAAAAGATGATCAGATAGCCTGCTCCGACACACAGCCCGCATTAGTTTGAGCATTTAACACATGATGATGAAAACACCAGTCATTATTAGCCAATGATCTTAATGCACATGTAGCTCACATTGTTATTTTGCTTTGAATGTTAACTTAGTTGTTTTCACCTTTGAAATGCTGTGGCTGAATTAGTATCATTTGTGATTGATTAGGTTAGATATGGATACAGTCGGTGCAGTTTACATATTCGTCAATATAAACTGTCCAATTAAATTTTGACAAACCATGCTCTTTTTTTTAATAAAGTTTTATCTCAACACTATACAAGGTTATTGAGTTCAAAAAGAGATTGTATAACTAGCAGCAGTAGATAAGCCACAGGGGGTCAATTTTCAATGTTTTAAAATGTATACAGCCTATGGGCTATACGACTGAAATTACAGTAATACATAACATAAACAAGTGAAGAAAGCCTCTGAGAACTCGGTGTTCGTAAGCCATTTAGCAGTTACACTAACACAAATTCAGGTAAACAATTTCCTTTTTGTGTAACCCGTTATGACCCTGCAAATCATGTCCTTAATTTTAATAACGTTTACACATTGGATTGACATGACCAAATGAAACGATTATTCTCAGAATTTTTAGAGCCTTTGCAGTAGAGAATATAGTACCTGAGAGAGGAACATTCTGTGTAGACTCTCCTTTCACAAAAGGACAAGATGGTGAATGACGTTCATGCTCAGACCTATAACAAAATTAATATTTAACAATAAATGTTTAGATACATGGCTTTAAAAAGAAAATTAAAATAAGAGTACCGATGAGGTACATCATACGCCCGCTAGGAGTTTGATGGAAAACTATAGATATTAATTAATAGCTTACGGCTATAGAATATAGACAAATTATTTTTATGTAATTGTATGTGACACATCACCATCCCAAGTTGTTCCTACATGTGACGTTTGATGGTCATGTATTCATTTGTATCCAAGATATGGTCCAGACAAGAAAACGTTAACAGATGGATGGATAGACAGACAGATGGACGAACAATGACATACGATATTATGATCCATAATAGATGTGCATATAAAAAAGACAACTATTACCACTTTAATTGTCCTCCAGATTTTTTTTTTATAAACAATAAATACTTTTGCTTATGTGACTATAACACTGTTGTTTCATGTTAATACCTACCAGGGTTCATCAGTAGGCTCCCAGCATACAAGACACACGCTACAAGTGAAGCACATGGCGCGGTCATCTCCCGATGAGTTTGGGTGATGGTAAAATCCTGCTTGGGCCATAGGCTCTGGTGTGGCCCACCTGAAATCAAACAGAGCATTACGGTCATACTCAGTTCATACCCAGAGGTAGCACTATCACTTTGAAAATGGAAAATGACCGTTGACATTAAATTAAAAAAACATTTGCACGGTTTTCAAAAGACACGTTACTGTTAACTTTTGTAATATGAAATTTAAAACACTATGTTCAAATCAGCATTACCTCATTTTTTTACCATACATAAATGCATCGTGTTGAGGTGTATCTTTGTGCCAAATATGAACAATGTACATCTCGGCATTAACACTCAGGCTTTTTTTTGTCTCCAGGCAACGTACAGGCTCCAGGATGCAAATAGGTAAACCGCATTTGGCTCAGGAAATAACAGTCCAAATACACTTGTTCAAACTAATAGGAAAGTACCATTAACAGATTTGTTCCTTCTTCCTCACCAATCGAGGTAGCATTAGAATAAACAGACAAATATGACAAGTCCGAAATGTCCAAACTAACGTCCGATAAGAATGAGTTATTTTCCTAAGAATCATTACATGCTGTCGTCATGCTAACTTACTAATGAATGTGTGGAATTTACCGTATGCTACATTACAAGTCAGATGCAGGTCAAATAGACTGGATCAATGTGGGGGGTTTTCCCTGAGCATTTTACAAAAAGTAGTTTTATTAATAATTGGGGTGGTATTTTATTTGTTTATGTTTAACAATGTAATCTTTATGTATTTGTTTATATATATAGAGGTTATTACCAGAGTGTTTTTCGGTATCGTCAATATCATATAGTAGGAATACAAATTAAGTGTGTGTGTGTGTGTAAAACCTATTAACATGCTCATATACCACTAAGGCTTCGAGCATGTCCATCCAGAGTCCTGCCTCTGGATACCAGTGATTTGACTCTGGACAGAAAGAATAGGACAATTTTGACTTTAAATCTAAAAGGGTATACTGACTTTATAAATTTTATTTGCGCAAATCTAAATACATATAAGTTTAATTTTACAACAGAAAGCACATTTTAGATGGGATGTTCTAAAATTTCTTATTTAATTAATCTTTAGTCCCAGGG
>JAECMU010337460.1:0-11050 GCA_016106625.1 Dracogyra subfuscus
GCCTTGCAGAGCACTCACTCAGGGTTTGGAGTCGGTATCTAGATTAAAAATCCCATGCCTCGACTGGGATCTGAACCCAGTACCTACCAGGCTGGGTTTTTTTCGTTTTTTTTAATGACGCACTCAACACATTATAATTACGGTTATATCGGTGTCGGACATATGGTTATGTCGAGAAAAAAACCCTGTGGTTAGCTGATGGGGATCGATCCTAGACCGACCTCGCATCCGTTGGGCACTGTACCACTGGGCTATGCTGCCCGCTGTACTACCAGCCTGTAAACTGATGGCCTAATCACGATGCCACCGAGGCCGGTTTCAGACTTGGTTTTTGAAAATTATAGGTGAGTGAAAAATTGTACACCTCAGTATGCTAAGGCGAGTGAAAAAATCACTGTCCAAAATAAATAAAATAGGCAGTGTAACTCCAATTAAATTTTGACTGGTACATCTACAAAATTGTCTATTATAATTAAACCAGTATTTTCCAATTTGTTCAACAAAGAGAAATATCAGTTTAACAACTGTATGGAAGCCACAGCCATGTTTTTAATTTTTATTTCAGCTAAATGAGCTATGAAAACAGTGGAAATAAATATATCCAACTACTTTATGCACGCCGTTTGTTGAGTGTAACGTATGCTGTTTTTCACACTTGTCAGAATAAAATTAGTGCCCTGGATGAGCGTGATCACATGTGCGCACCTTAAAGGGACATACCCTAGTTTCAGTTCATGAAAATTAACATTAAGTTTAGTTTAATTTTACAAACCTGTAACACATTTTGATAAAGTTACAATTAGTGAAACATGAGTCTTTGACTTTGAAATGGTGAAATACCCTCTAAAATAGAATAAAACTCGACTACATAACTGTTACTTCTCAGAGGCACGTGCTTTTTTAAAAATATGGTAAATGCATTTTGTGATATTAAAAAACATCAGGATGACCAAAAACACTTCGAATGTATGGAAATGGATACTTTAAACAATACAAATTTAAGTAGTAAAGTATGATTTCAGTTATCAAAAAATGCCTCTAATAATCAAAACTATGTCTTAGTGTTTAAAAACTAGGGTACGTCCCTTTAAAAAACAAGGTCTGATTTTACCAAGACTATAAATAAGAAAAACTCACTCTTCAAAGAGCAGTGCCACTTTGTACACAAGACCAACCAGGATGGTGTGCATGATCCCACATGGAGACGCTTTTCTGAAATAAAAAAACAACAACAAATTCAGATGAAAACTAAAATTATATCACTGTCATTATGCTGATGCTGGCCTAGTGCTTAAAATAAAAAATAAATAAGGAATATTTGTTTAATGATAATGCAGGGCTCGAAATTAAGATTTTGTCTCCCACAGCACCATATTACTGTAAATAAAATGTGTTGAGTGTGTTGTTAAATAAAATATGTCCTACCTTCACACAGCAATTTTAAAAAGGTGCCATGGGTGAAAGAGCTTACTGATTTGAAAAAGCATGCCTATGGAAAAAAAATATTAAAGTGACATTTTCAGCAAATAAACCTGACTGAACGGTTATTTAGCTGTATGTAGACATATTTCACAGGTTAAATATTGGCAGATATTATACACAAGGTGTACACATTTTGCCACTGTTGAGCTTTCCTCATCTATTTTTTATTATTTTCATTTTATTTAATGCACTCAACACATTATAATTACGGTTATATCAGCGTCGGACATATGGTTATGTCGAGAAAAAAACACAGTGGTTAGCTGACGGGGATCGATCCTAGACCAACCACACATCCGTCGGGCACTGTACCACTGGGCTATGCTGCCCGCTTTACTAATCTTTGGATATTATGGAAACAATAATTTTCTGTACCATGTCAGTAAAATCACGGAACAGAAATTTTGTTTCTTATGATTATTACATCAAGAACAACTATTCAACAAAAATAAAATATTATATATATAGAGGTGTTTTTTTTTCTTCAAAAGTTTCCGATGGGTTCCCATAATCACAAGGCATGGAACCGAAAAAGTGTTTCCCATAAAATTTGAAATCCTATGGCATGAGGGAGTGTAAAAATCAAATTCTGTGTTATATAAATGTCTATTAATAATGTTAAATAAAAATCCAGTAACTTACAGCAACGCGAAGCCGAGGAAACTCAGTGTGGATCCAATGTACATAGGATTATCAACAATGTTAAACGGGAATCCAGTGACTTTTTCTTTCTGGAGGATTCCAAAATAATCACCTGAAAGAAATGATAAAATACAGCATACAAAACATAAATTTAAGATAATATATTAAATGCAGCAAACAATTAAAACATTTCTTCATAACCAAGCCCACAAATATTGGCCTATACAGCAATTAAACCAGAAAAGGAAGAAAAAAAAGAAAAAGAGTTTTAACTTTCAACCTTAGAAGAGAAGATTTTTTTTTTTTTTTTTTTTTTTAACGACGCACTCGTTGCATAATAATTACAGTTATATCGGTGTTGGTTAGGAGAGAAGAGACCATATGATATCATTTGACTAAAAAAACAGTCGATCAGTCATATATGCAACACACCACAATTGGTATATCAAAGGCCGTGGTATGTGCTATCCTATCTGTGGGATGGTGCATATAAAAGATCCCTTGCTACTAATGAAAACATGTGGTGGGTTTTCTCTACGACTGACTGTAGGTATAAATTAACTTGACATCCAATAACTGATGATTAACAAATCAATGTGCTCTAGTGGTATCGTTAAACCAAAAACAAAACAATCTGACATTTGGTTCTATGTAGAGATCAAGTCTGTTTTTATCTAATACTTGTCACAGAGTTACTCCCCCTTCAACATGGCATGAACTGTCAAATCAGTTTTCATGTCAACCAAATAAAATAAAAGTGCTAAAGAATGAAGGCAGTGTTCACATTTAAGAAAAAGTTTGACTTGCCTTTGGGCAAGTGTTGACAGCACTTTTACTTGCCCTTTTGGGGTTTTAATTGCCAGACCTAAAGTTTGCCGGACCTAAAGTTTTTCAAATTGTAAAGTAAATACATTCATCAATATCCAAACAACATATACTATGAGAAAACATTTATTCTGGACATAGAATAATATATTAGTTTCAGTCAAAAGCATAAACTAACATAAAAAACATAGTTAGCCATGTAGATTACAGGGTTAAAAATTAGCATTATTGGCTAAGGGCAACTAAGAATTTTATAAAGATAATCTGTTGGGTGACCATTGATTTTAGGGTCTGGCGAGTATGATACCAGTTTCAGACAAAGAAATGCACTGACATTGAATCGAATGTGACAAAACACACCACCTCTGTGCCCCGGCAGCAGACAACATTATAGAACATGCTCAAGATTTGGACAACTTTGGGCCGGGTTTTTCTAAAAACAAAAACAAACCCACTCCAAAGACGTATTGCAAGCACTTCATGCATTTTAAAACATTTTGAAGTCATTTGCTTTTTGGAATGGACTGTATATATACCATAAGTATCTAGTAGACCTGCTTTTTAACATTAGTCCATGTTATCGCAAAAAATGAATCGTATTTAATTAGCGTATATTATTCTGGAACAAAATCAAAACCTATCTTGTAATTTTTGACTAAAAAGATTCAGTGTACATGTAGATACATTTCTGTATATATAAATTACCATAAATGTTCATAGGATACAGGTTTTAAAGGGAATTCCCGAGTTTGTTGCATTGTAAGATATTTCCAACGAATAAAATATTTCTATGATTAAACTTAATTATTAATTATATTATATTGTTTAAATATCAATCTCTATCTATTTAATGTGTTTCTGGTCGTCTTAATATTTGTAAGAAGCCCAAACTAGATTTCGTCTTCAAATAATTTCATACGTATGAAAAAACGTTTTTTAAGAAATAAAATGAAAATTAACTTAGTACAAATATTAGAACAATCAGAAACACGTTTAATATATAGCAACTAATATTCTAAATAAGATAATATATTTAATATGTAAGTTTAATCGTATAAATATTTTATTAATCGATAACATCTTAAAATAATGCAGCAAACTAAGGAATGTCCCTTTAAGAAAATTGATGGAACATCCTAAGTATAATCAGAACGAACAAACTGCAAAAACCCTATCAAGGTCGTATCTCTGCACAATGTCAAAATGAGCATTTAGCAAAATAGTGGTTGATTCCATGACTCTGTATCTAGTGCCTTGTCTATTGGACAGCCAGTCCAAAGAAAGTAATATACTGGATATTTCGACCCTCTTGTATTGCCACAAAGACAGTGTCTGCACTTAACTTTTGTTTTTTAGTTGCCATCCGGGCAAGTGGTGACAGCACTTTCACTTGCCTGGTTCTATTTTCACTTGCCTGAATAATATTTTCTAAAAACACTAAACGATATTGCAACAGATTATATGAGAAAACACGATTTTTGTTTTTAAATCGGTCGCCAGGCAACCCTACTGTTGGTTTTCAGTCGCCCGTTGTCATTTTCAGTCGCCAGTGGCGACCGTTAAGTTCGAACCCTGCCGTATCTCTGCACAATGCTGTCAAAATGAGCATTTAGCGAAATAGTGGTTGATTCCATGACTCTGTATCTAGTGCCTTGTCTATAAGACAGTCACTCCCAAGGAAGTAATATACTGGATATTTCACCCCTCTTGTATTGCCACAAAGAGGATTTGCCACCCAGACTAGTTTACCAATGGCCTGGACTGGACTAAGTGTTTAAGTGCACATTCAGAGCAAGTGCACACCTGTCATGGGCACAGGAGTCGGCCTCAGCCAGCTTCTCCGTCCAGGACAGAAAGTCTACCAAAGCAAAGTTCTACAGAGTAAATGAAGCTGCATACCGTGGCTGTTCTAGCACTTTGTTTTTTCTCTTATATTAAAAGTGAGATTTAATCTGTATAATTTCATGGTAATTTTTAAAGAAACACTTTGTTATTTATACTGGATATTTTTTTGCAAAAAAAATAAATACAAAAACTGAGTTGGCATTAGATTAAAACTTTAAATGTTTTTATATGAAGTTTAACTTT
The DNA here is from genome assembly GCA_016106625.1 of Dracogyra subfuscus. Lineage (NCBI taxonomy): Eukaryota > Metazoa > Mollusca > Gastropoda > Neomphalida > Peltospiridae > Dracogyra > Dracogyra subfuscus. Next base: position 5,038 of record JAECMU010337460.1, read on the forward strand.
ATTCATTATGAAGTTAAATTTTGGCAATTCATCAGTTTCCTTTTGATGCAAACAGACTATGTATGGTGAGCACATGGTTTTTATAAAATATTCTGTCAACTGACCCTGCTGGCGACCATTGTTTTCATGTTAATTTTCAACCCTGAGATTACAATCCTTCCAGACTCAATATAACATTATTTTCATATACATTGTATCTTAATATTTAGTCATTCCGCTGTAACTGCTGATGAAATTCATCATGTTCCAGGCTTGTAGATCTACCTTTAAAAATAAAAAATACTTGTCAACCGGGTTAGTAAATAAAAATATACACGGTAAACTAGCCCGAGATTATTTCACTATAATTGTGTCAAGTATCTTTTTCCATATATAAAATAAACTATTTGTCAGTATGCTAAAAATTATTTTGCAGCTAAAAGAAAAAAGTAGTGAAAAAACCCCAACAAAACAAACATAGTTTAAAAAAACTCACACAGAAAACCTAGGCCGAGTTGTTTCAAATGGGTCAGTATCGGAAGTCCTCGGATAATGTCACATAATATGATAAGAATGGCCATGGTAATTGTGTTCGTGTGTAATTAACTTGAACAATTTATCTTAATTCACATTTTTATATATAGAAATATTTTTCTTTTCCGATCACAGTGTTAACAGTAAATCTATCTTTTGTCTAGAAAATTAATGAAAATAGCCAACATCGAAAACTCCACTGGAAATACCCTTCGGGAACAAATAATAAAGTACGGGTACAAATGAAGGGTTCAAACAAATAGTAAAGTAGAGGGGACCACCTGCACTGGCAGGTGCAAGGGAGCACCAGCAGTCCGACCGAAATCAGGTTGGACCAGATGTGGACCAATAAAGAAAAGGCCAGGACACTTTATTCAATGAATCTAAATTAATAATCTACATATATACAGCCCTTGAAATTTGGACAAGTTTGCTACGGCAGTTAGTGCCGTCGCAAATCAATTGGCAACAGCACTACGACGGAAATTTGAAAGAAAAAATTAATGCTGTCAAAATTATTCATATATAATCCACTGCTGTAATAATATGCTAAAACATAACATCTCAACTTTACTTTCGTAAGCTTCTATACTGGAATAAACCAATTTATATTAATTAAGGAAACCGAGCTACAGACGATAATAAATTTATGCTTCTCTCTGGGATCTGCAATTGTCTACAGACTTTTAACCACTCGGAGATTTGCGACGGCAATCAAATGCTGTCGCAAATCAAGTTTGCGATAGCTTTTGCGACGGCATTTTGTAGTAGTGCAAAAGCACAGCATATACTGTATATGGTATCAGATGAGATATCTTGCTTGCAGTTTCCTAAAATTAAGCAACCATATTTTTACAGGTGTATGTTTTGCAGCTATAACAATGTATTGCTTACCTAGATATGTTCCATAAAATCCTAACGTCCAGAAACTAGACAGTGTTAGTAACGTGCCACATACGAGACAGAGATAACCCAGGTAGAGAATCCAGTTTTCATGTAACATGATAGACCGTGGCTGTGTTTCCAGCATCATTTTGTACCTGAAAACTAAAACACTTTTAGCTTTTTCTATGACATACAGGAGATTACTGCATGATAAAGTGTGGTATACGAAAGATATCAATTTAGAAAATCCGGGTTTTATGTAGATAATGAAATATTGATAAGTGGGTCAATATGACTTAATACTCAGTGAATCAGTGAGTTATTATCTAATGATATGCACACCATTTTTGTATGTCCCAGAAACTTTCTTGACTTTATTCAAATTTATGCTTTTTGCGTCAGTGTTACTATGAATTAAATGCTGTTATTAACTTTTATCCTGCAACCAGTGTTCCTACTGGCCTGTTATGATGACCTCAATATCTGTGTGGTCCTTAACCATATGTCTGAGGCCAAATAACCGTAATTAAAATGTGTTGAGTGCATCGTTAAATAAAACATTTCTTTCCTTCTTTCTTGTCAAAGACTTGTCTATGTCACAGTGCATTATATAAGAGTTCTAAGAAAGTTTAACTGTTAAATTAATTTTGATAGTAAATTGAACAACATAAAACATTTCATAAGATCGATCGTATTATACAATGTGCATGCACAGAACCCATTTCTCATTAATTGGAAAGTCTATGATAATTCAGTAATACCTCCAGTACACACCAAGAAAGAAAGAAAGAAATGTTTTATTTAACGACGTACTCAACACATTTTATTTTACGGTTATATGGTGTCAGACATATGGTTAAGGACCACAGATTTTGAGAGGAAACCCGCTGTAGCCACTTGATGAGCTACTCTTTCCAATTAGCAGCAAGGGATCTTTTATTTGCGCTTCCCACAGGCAGGATAGCACAAACTATGGCCATTATTGAACCAGTTATGGATCACTGGACGGTACAAGTGGTTTACACCTACCCATTGAGCCTTGTGGAGCACTCACTCAGGGTTTGGCGTCAGTATCTGAATTAAAAATCCCATGCCTCGACTGGGATCTGAACCCAGTACCTACCAGCTTGTTGACCGACGGCCTAACCACGACGCCACTACACACCAAGAAAGACGATTACAGATAGAGGTTGAATAATTTTGTGTACCTCCAGTCTCTGAACACACCAAGAAGAAAGATAGTTATTCCGAGTATTATGCAACCCAGCTTTGCGGAACCTGTCATCTGAGTTAACTTGTGTGTGCGATATTCCCACTGTGCGACCTGAAAAAACCCAACATCACATGATACCAAGACATATAACATTGTTGAAGACAGCCATAGGATCCTGTGCACTATAAATAATGTGCAAAGAAAATTTAAATTTTGTTTTATTTAACAACACTACTAGAGCATGTTGATTTATTAATCATCAGCTAACTTAGATATCAATCATTTGGTAACATTTGACATACAATTTTATAGAAGAAATGGCTACATTTTCCATTAGTAGCAAGTGATTTTTTATATGCACCATCCCAGACAGAATAGCACATACCATTGGTTTTGGCATACCAGTTTTGGTGCACCGGATGGAACGTGAAATAGCCCAATACAACCCCTGATAGGTATTGATCCCAGAATGACTGCACATCAGGCAAGTGCTTTACCACTGGGATACATCCCACCCCTACAAAGAAAAGGAATGAAACCGACTAGGTGGTATACATCTTAACTGATTGTTAATGTGTATGTGTTCATGCAGCCCTTGAAATTCTGACAAGTTTGCTATGGCAGTTAAGTGCCGTCGCAAATCAATTTTGCAACGGCACTACGCCAGCAATTTGAAAGAAAAGATTAATGCTGTCAAAATTATTCACATATAATCCACTGCTGTAAAAATATGCTAAAACATAACATCTCAACTTTATTTTCGTAAGCTTCTATATTGGAATAAACCAATTTATATTAATTAAGGAAACTGAGCTACACACGATAATAAATTTATGCTTCTCTCTGGGATCTGTAATTGCCTACAGACTTTTCAATGAAATGCTGTCGCAAATCAAGTTTGCAATAGCTTTTGCAACGGCATTGCTGATTACTGCCGTGAATTTCGAGGGTTGGTTCATGTGTATATGTATATATGAGAGAGAGAGAGAGAGAGAGAGAGAGAGAGAGAGAGAGAGAGAGAGAGAGAGTAGAGAGAGACAGACAGAGTAGAGGGATAGAGAGAGACAGAGTAGAGAGAGACAGAGTAGAGGGATAGAGAGAGACAGACAGACAGAGTAAAGAGATAGAGAGAGACAGAGAGAGACAGACAGACAGGCAGAGTAGAGAGATAGAGACAGACAGAGTAGAGAGATAGAGAGAGAGAGAGACAGAGAGGATAGTAGTAGGTGAGAGGAAGAGATGTACATTCATAACTTTTACCAATTTATGTTATTGGGGTTGGGTTTTTTTGTAGAGGGTCTTATTAGCAATCTTGAACAGGTATGCATTGACATTACTGTACATATGATCAAATGCTAAACAAATTTGTCTTTTATTTCAACTTATTTTCATGCTTATATCAAATTACGGTCCTGTCTGTCCAGGACAGGGGTTTAGTTGTTAGTGGTTATTGAGAGAGAAGAGAGTGTTGTGGTCTTACACCTACCCACTGAGTCGTTAAAACTCTCTCCGGGTGGGAGCCGGTACTCTGTACCTACCAGCCTTATGTCTGACGGCTTAACCACGACGCAGGTAAAACAAATTACCTGATGTTTTATTGTTATACTCACAATATTCCAAAACAGTGGATTGAACACAATAGTTGCCATGGAGATCCACAGGTTTCCATCTCCATAATCTAATGGAAGTTCAAATGGCAAACTCATCTGAAAAGAAAAGGTTAGAGTGTTTAACGTACACATACCGAGCAAGCTATTGTAGCACACGCCTGTCCTGGGCACAGGTGCCGGCCTTGGCTGGCTCCTCCATCCAGGACAGGAAAATGGGCGGGATGGGTTAGAGGGGACACCACCTGCACTGGCAGGTGCAAGTGAGCAGCAGTCCGACCGGGGATGGTAACAAGTAGAGGGTGGTGCTATGGAATTTGGAATGTCCTGTGGGATTAAGCCAAAGAGAAATGGTGTGCATTTTTGTTAAGGAAGATAGGTGCAATTGCAGTCCTTGAAATTCGCGGCAGCAATCGACAATGCTGTTGCAAAAACTATCGCAAACTTGATTTGCGACAGCATTTCATTGCCGTCGCATATCTGTGAGTGATGAAAAGTCTGTAGGCATTTCTCTCTGAACTCTGTCAAATTACAGATTCCAGAAAAAACACACGAAAAAAACATAAATTTATCGTGTGTACCTCAGTTTTCTCAATTAATATAAATTGGTTTATTTCAATATAGAAGCTTATGAAAGTAAAGTTGAGATGTTATATTTTAGCATATTATTACAGCAGTGCATCATATGTGAAGAATTTTGACAGCATTAATCTTTTCTTTAAAATTGCTACTGTGGTGCCGTTGCAAAATTGATTTGTGACGGCACATAACTGCCGTAGCAAACTTGTCTGAATTTCAAGGGCTGCAATTGTGTGTTCACACGCTTTCTACAACGTCACAACAAAATACAGTTTGATTAGCATAGGTATGTCGGGTTTCTTTGTGTAGTGTTGGTGCTGGTTAACAACATGTAAGTTTAATGTCATGACTTGACTACAGAATAATCAAATGAACTATTAGCAAAAACTGTATTTTGGACACTGTAGCTGGCTACTATTTAGTCAGTCAGTTATGGATTCAGTACAAAAATCCTTCTCTAGCTCTCCCTGACAAACAAGAGAGGGTTGTTATTTCTGAAACATTTTTCTTCTTACATCAAACCAATGTGCAAAACAAAAATATCTAATAGACCAGCGGACCACAGGGTTTAGACATCTGGTAGCCCAGGCAACAAATTGGTAGCCAAAACACCCTGAGCTACTGCTAAGGTCGAACCCTGCCAATTGACCCACTGATGGGGATCGATTCCACACTGACCACTGGGTTACATCCTGCCTCATAGTTGCATTAGACCCACAAGTGCATTAAGCTTAGTCTAAGGTCAACGACGGTCATGTTTCACACCCTTGTTTTGGCTTTGTACACAGTAAATAATACTTTTTACTCTCAAGTGCCTTTTTTAAATCCAATAAGAGTAAAGTGCGGAATTAGCAATGGGTATGGAAATTCAGCTAAATTATTGTTTTTTTTTACCAGTAATGAAAACAGAATACAACAATTGTAAGATCTTGAAAGTATGCATCTGTGGCACGCACTATAAACATATGTTTCTATTATCTAACTCTTACAACTGTGTACACTATGGAGTTTGTTGTTAATTGCTGTTGTTTTAAGTCTTCTTGGCATTACATTTTGGATATAAATAAACAGCACTGGTAAGTAATTTTAACATAGAAGGTGTGGTTCTGATAATTAGATCCTAGTAAAAATAAATAATTTTTTAAATTAATAATCAATTATTATTTATTAATAACAAATGGAACACTAATTAATAGATGTGTTACTAAACGTTTTT
>JAECMU010337994.1:0-11280 GCA_016106625.1 Dracogyra subfuscus
TTCACTAGATCAAGTGCTGCAGTTATCAATGTTACACAACAATTTGTCATTAAACTCTTCTTTCCTCATTCATTAGGTCAAGTGCTGCAGTTATCAATGTTATACACATGACAGTTTGTCATTAACCACTTCTTTCCTCATTTGCTAGTTATTGCGACAGTTAAACTACTATTGTGATAGTATTGCAATAGTGATAGTACTATTGCAATAGTATTGTGAATTGTTAAAATGCTTGATAACAGTAATATAAACAGATATTTTGCAAAACTATTTACTTCAATCTAACAGTACATATGTATGTATGTATAGTTGAATTAACTATTGATGCATTGTTATCGAGACATAGACTATTGCAATATATCGATAGTTCGATGTATTGTTACACCACTAATATAAATACCTATACTAAACATTCCAAACTTTATTCAAAAACATCATTTCAGTGTTTTCACTATGTACAAATGCATACTATACACAAATCAAACAAACTACAACACTATTAAAGAAAAACTCATACAAACTAAATCACTATTCATGGACCTTTTTTCTTTTCATTAAAAAAGCAATTTTAATGCAAAAGTTTCCACATTTATTTAAATAAAATTGAAATGGCCTTTATTGGAAATGAAACATAAGTAATGTCATCTTCTGATATTTCACTACAACTTGGTAAAACATTATATTTTTTCATTTTAAATTTCACTTTAAATGCCACATTGAGGTGGGTGCCATGGTGTGTTATTAAACAAACACTCCTATCTGCCCTACCAAACTGCTTATCTGTCACAGACACACCTAGCTCAGATTAAAAATAAAATAGCTTTTTAAAAATGTCATTCTGAAATAATGACAGCAATTTTTATAGTACATTTACAGTGATCTTTAGCATTCCAGTGTGAAAATAAAACCCAGCAACATTTTATCACTATGGGACAAAAGTAACCTAATTCAAAAATACACATTTCATTGCAGGAATAAAAAAAAAAGGTAATAAAGATGAAATGATAATTATTGAAACCAAACAAAATTGTTAGCAGTGATAACGAAATGTTTTTTTTCCCTCAAAATTATTGGACTGATGTTACAATAAAACAATGAACCTTACACACATCAAAGGAAGCTATCCATATTGCAGATTTTAGATAAATATTTTCATGTAGTTCAGCTAATGACTTGGCAATGTATGCAATACAATGTAGGTGACCGGCCTCAGTGGTGCAATGGTTAAGCCATCAGACTACAAGTTGGTAGGTACTGGGTTCAGATCCAAGTCAAGACTAAAACTGGCATGTGTGTTTTTTAAAATATGAGAAATGCATTTTGTGATATTAAAAACACTAGGATGATCAAAAACACTTCGAATGTACGGAAATGGATAATCTAAACAATAAAATCTAAGTAAAGTATTATTTCACTTATCAAAAATGGCTCTATTAGTAAAACGAATATGCTTAGTGTTTACAAACTAGGGTATGTCCCTATAATAGTGGCTCATATGTTATAACTCTAAAGAAGTTAATATTATTTTGATGACTAATGCCATTATTTTTTCAATATTAAGTCATCCAAACTGGAAATTGGTCGCATTTGGCGACTGGCCATAGGCCGTTTCGAGCCCTGCTTTTTCATGGGACAACAATTATTTGATGACAAGCTTGACTCATTTTAAACTATAGCCATTTAATATGGTCATTTTGAATCTGTTGCTACCACATACGTCACTCCTACTGAAAAGCACCATGGATATTACTACAGGGCTATAGATCTCCCTGATTTGATAACAGGCCTTTTGTCTGATCCTAGTACACCAAGGTTTTTTTAGTGCAGTTATTACCGTAATAGCTGGTAAAAGAGTTGTACTTATTCAGAAATACATTTCAAGTTATTTTAATCTAATTACAGATTAATCTCCCATTGATTTTGAGGTGAAATATTTTGAGGTTAACATTTTTGTAGTTTGCTTATTTTGCTTATTTTGGACATACCTATTTTTGGCAATCCCAGTGGTACAGCGCTTGCTTGATGCGCCGTCGGTGTGGGATCGATCCCCGTCGATGGGCCCTTTTGGCTATTTCTCATTCCAGCCAGTGCACAACCACTGGTATATCAAAGGCTGTGGTATGTACTACCCTGTCTGTGAGAGGGTGTATATAAAAGATCCTTTGCTGCTAATTGAAAATGGTAGCCCATGAAGTGGCAACAGCGGGTTTCCTTTCTTAATATCTGTGTGGTCCTTAACCATAACCATATGTCTGACGCCATATAACCGTAAATAAAATGTTGAGTGTTTTATTAAATAAAACATTTCTTTCTTTCTATTTCTGGCACTCCTTTATTGCCTCAGCTTTAGTGCAGTCTAAAGCCCTGCCTTTATATGCATTTTATTGTACAGACAAGACAGCACATATAGTCTATGATTATATGCAAGAAACACAGTGTTGTAATACATTTAAAGAAAAATTCATACCGGAATATAGATAGTTTTGTAGTAAGTGCATAATTAAATAAATTCAAACACTGAAATTAAAACAAGTTTGGAGCACATTTATATAAATTATCTACAACTGGAATGTTGATAGCTTTGAAATACACAATAAAATAGTTTCTTCATGCATTTTTATCGGACAAGTGCAATAGTCAGATGTTAAAATATATAAATTGATAAGATAAACGAGAGGATCTATCAGTAAACACGTGGAGATTTCATTATGTGAGTGCAGATAAAACATCACTTCAAACTACAAGACTTGTGTCGTATGAGCAAAAGATAATGTATTTTGGCAAAATAATGCTCTATGGTCTACAATCATTTTGAATTGCTGCCTTGAGATTTCATTCCCAGATGAATCAAAGAATTTCTACCATATCCATAATTTCTAATTTACTGTTAAGTTTAGGGTTTTTAAAATAGTTTTTTGTTTGTTTTGTTTCGGGGGTTTTAAAATTGTTTTTTGTTTTGTTTTGTGTTGGGTTTTTTAAATTGTTTTTTAAATTGTTTTTTGTTTTGGGTTTTTAAAATGGTTTTTTGTTTTGTTTTGTTTTTCATTTTCTGCATAGACATTAGTCCCAGTGGTTGACATATTCTAGGTTGACACTGGTATCAATCAAGTATTGTGTGAATGTAAAAAAATACCTGTTTACAATGAAACACCAAATATCTTTTTTTCTCAATTCATATTCCATACATAATTATTCACAGCTTAATAAGTGAGAAAGATCGAAAACAATGATTTATTTAACAAAAAAGAAAGAAAGAAATGTTTCATTTAATGACACACTCAATTTTTTTTATTTACAGCTATATGGCATCAGATATATGATTAAGGACCACACAGATATTGAGCAAGGAAATCCGTTGTTGCCACTTCATGGGCTACTCTTTTCGATTAGCATCAAGGGATCTTTTATATGCACCATCCACCAGACAGGGTAGTACATACCATGGTGTTTGATATACCAGTCGTGGTGCACTGGTTGGAATGGATTTATTTAACACTGCACTCACCATATTTTAATTATGGTAATATGGTGTTACACAAATGGTTGAGAATCAAACTCCTTGACTCCACTCCAAAGCCTATTCTTTTTAGTTAGCAACAAGGAATCCAGGATTAGCTTTGGCACTTGCCAAGTTTGCTAACTGTGAATTTTCAAAACAATTGGAGAATTTTATTTTTATCTGATGAATAAATTTCACGTAATACTTAATTATTGAAGTTTCAATGGATGATTTGCCCAAATTTTCTGTTCATCCAGAGTTAACCCTGGGGATCTTTTATGTGCTTCATCTAACAGACTGGACAGTATGTACCACAGCTATATGCTATAGTATTTGCTGGAATGAGAAATAGTCCAATCTTTGGGGGCGGGATGTAGCTCAGTGGTACAGCGCTTGCCCAATGCGCAGGGTCTGGGATCGATCCCTGTTGGTGGGCCCATTGGGCTATTTCTCATCACAGCCAGTGCACCACGACTGGTATATCAAAGGCCGTGGTATGTGCTATCCTGTCTGTGGGATGGTAATATAAAAGATCTCTTGCTGCTAATCGGAAAGAGTAGCCCATGAAGTGGTGACAACGGGTTTCCTCTCTCAGTATCTGTGTGGTCCTTAACCATATGTTTGAATCCATTTAACCGTAAATAAAATGTGTTGAATGCATCGTTAAATAAAACATTTCTTTCTTTCTTTTTAGTCCAATCTTTGACCAACAATGCATCAGTCGAACTCTTTACAACTGAGCTACATCCTGATCTTAAGTTTTAAAGTACTTGTAATAAACATGTATGATTTAGGTGGAAACCATTGTATTGTTATATTAAAAAATATATATATAAAAATTGGTTTACTTAGATATCAATATACTGTAAACCGTGAAAATAATGCGTGAGTGTAAATTTCGCGTCGTTTGCGTCCAACCTTATGTCGCGAAATTAATACGCACGCACTATTTTCCATTGTGAAGTTTTGTTTTGAAATATTTTACTGAGAATAAAATTAACAAAAAAATATTCACTCAATAGGCACGGCCTATACACGAGCTCTCTTTGATGGCGACTAATCGTTGTTTTATGTAGCTTCCATCGATGGCGACTAATCGTTTATTGTTTTATTTACCAAAGGGTGTTAACAGTTAACAACTGAAGCCGTGAATTGTGATTCTAATACAGGTGACGTTATTTTTTTATCAGTAAATCTGACTCTGTAACAGCAGTGTACCAGGCACAATTGCTTGATGTAGGACGATAGAATTTTGATTTACAGACAGTCACTTTATAACAATTATAGTGAGCTGTCTTTATTCACTTTTATTTTTTGGAGCTGTCAACGGTCGTTCGCGAAATTTACACATCGCGAACATCCGCTAAGGTATATATTCGCGAAAAAAAGACGTCGCAATATTAATACGGTTTACAGTAATCATAATGTATAGTATTCCATGCACATGATGCCACAAATACAGATGTATTAACATTTGGGTTTACGACACATTGATTAAGCTTACAATTCTCATTTATTTTGATTATTAATGTACTAATGTTTGTCATTCATTCACATCACTGTTATATTTATTGATAATGCCATAAACGCATTCTTAAATCAACCTCTGTAACCTCACCCTGGTGCAGGAGTGTAACATTCTCTTTGAGAATGGCCAATACAGCACAGGGATGCCAGAAGTAAGAGCATTCTTTGGGGTTACAAGTATAGGCGGTTCGGCTTTAGGTTTTGTTTAGGGCCAGCCTATCCTCCCCTCCCGACCCTCACCTGGTCACACCAATGTTTAAAATATGATTGGCAGCCCCTTTTCTCTTGACCTCCCATAGGCTTAATAAATATTGTTTAAGAATAATTATTAATTTTAGACCAGCCCATCCACATTGTGCCGAAATTATATTATATTAATAATTTATATAGGTTAGGAATGTTAATAAAATTTTTTAAGGGCACAGCCAAAACATATTAACCAATTTTCCCCTTTTCTATATTTTTGGCGCTAATGTTAAAAATTTCTAAAATTTTTTAGGTTATCCCTGTCCCGAGTCAGACCCAGACAAGGGATAGGCATTTTTGAAACCCTTTTATTTGGACATGTTAAACCAGTTACTAAGTTAATACAGCACAAATTGAAATTTTAAGTAAAAATCAGTATCTATCTGTGATATTTGTATTTTGGCACAGTTCTTTACACTGTTTTTATTTAAATCTAGAATTTGTATACTGATGTTGATCATCACCTTATTTGTTTGTATTACCATAGTTTGACATCCAATAGCCGATGTATTTTTTGTGCTGGGGTGTTGTTAAACATTCATTGATTCCTTAAATCAAAATACATTACAAATGACATAAAACTTTTTAATTGATTTTCAAGTGTCTCATTATGATACGTTATGATCTATTGTGGTGCTCTAGCTGTCTACCTAGAGATGGATATGTTCATATTGAATGTCTAACTAATGTGCTACCATCTTTAATATATAAAAACACAGAGAAAGAAAGAAAGAAATGTTTTATTTAATGACGCATTCAACACATTTTATTTACGGTTATATGGCATCAAACATATGGTTAAGGACCACAAAGATATTGAGAGAGGAAACCCATTGTCGCCACTTCACGGGCTACTCTTTTCGATATACAGGATAGCACATACCATAGCCTTTGATGTACCAGTCGTGGTGCACTGGCTGGAACGAGAAATAGCACAATGGGCCCACTGACAGGTATCGATCCCAAACCAACAGCGCATCAAGCAAGCGTTATACCAATAGGCTACGCCTCACCCCAAAAACACAGAGTGTCAACTAGCAGAATTTGAAGCTATAATGCACTGATCTGCAAGACATTTGTCAGACCTTTGTTAATCTTGAGCTACCAGGGAATCTTCAAAAGGTTTTGCTAACCGATCTGACATACAATTTGGTAATAAGTTGGTAAATTATTATCTTTTTACTATTGAAAGGAAATAGAAGAAAACTATAAAAAGAAGCATGCATTTATAACTCATAAAAAACATAGGTTGTTTATAAATTAGTTTTGTAAAGATCAGCCCCATGACTTATTTTATACAGTGGAAAGTGTCAATGCAGCATCACCTTGAAATGTTAATATCTATCCGGTACAGTTTTTGAGAGTTGTTTCCCTTGTCAAGTAATTACAATTTAGTAATAAGCAGCCAATAAACAACTACATTAGAATGTATGTGTCAGAATACTTTAATGTACATCTAAAGGTACATCATCACAAAGGAAACTATTTATTTGTAGCATGTAGCATGACCGGCCTCAGTGGCATCATGGTTTGGCCAGCGGTCTACATGCTAGTAGGTAATGGGTTCTGATCCTAGTCGAGGCATGGGATTTTTACCATATAGTGGCGACAGAGGGTTTTCTCTCAAAATCTGTGTGGTCCTTAACCATATGTCTGATGCCATAACACCATAAATAAAATGTATCAAGTGAGTCGTTAAATAAAACATTTCTTTCTTTCAGAGCATTGATATGATGAAAACATTTCCAACGTTACAGTGAATGAGTTTATAAAAACATGACATAGAGGGAAACAAAAAACCACATTGACAACCTGTTCTATAGATGCTTAAATATTGGAGATATACCCGCACACTAGGATCTAACTTAGAAACCAAAATGGATATCCTAAACAAGCTTTTATGATAAGAAAATGAAATGATGTAGTACACTAACAATGTCCATAGTACAAATGATCTGTTGACAGACAACCAAGGTAGCATCCACATAGATGAATCTATCAATATATATATATATGATGAGTTAAGTTAAAAATATAACATGGCATAGCATACTAAGAATGTAAAGAATGCTTTGATTAGCTGACAAGATAGTTGGATGAAAATTAGCCAAGCTGGGCATTGAGGGTTTCGACTGGGGAGTTGGAGGAATGTGATTGCCCAGCGGAAATGGAGTGTGCCGTCACAATGGCGTGGAAATGGAGCCTCCACATCTCCGCAGATTGGTCGGCATTTCCCAGTGGCCAGTGACCTTATCGAGCAAATGAACACTTTAATTAAAACCCCACAAGAAATCCTGCCCAACACTTCATTGCCTGGTGTAAAGGTGACAACAATTAACACACAAATTGGAAAGAGAATTTTGTTCCGCGCCGGTTGCCTTTATCGGCAACATCAGTTGATTGTCATCGGTACAAGAAATTAGAGCCCGGTTGTGTAAAAGGTGGCCAGGACGACGACGACGGTCACATAAAGATGTCAGGTGGTCAGTCACCACTTGACCCATAAAGCAGTAAACGGGCAAATCGGATTATTATAATGCCTCCAGGATTTTATCATCCATGTTGCTTGCGACATTCGTTGATAATAAACTTAAAGCTATGGGCCCATGTGCATGATGACTGGACACATTTAAACCTGGATAGTTGATAAACAATTCAATTTTACAAGTTAAACATGAATACAGGCTCTATCTAGTAATTATGCATATGAGCCATGCCATATTTTTGTTCCATGTTTGAATGTATGTTAAAGCTCATGAATTTTCTTTGCTTTTACTACAGAATACAAAAACCCCAGATTTTTTTCTTCTAAAATTGAATGTTACCACCTTATTTTACTTATATGTGAAAATAGTGCTAAGTGTTTTAAAGTCAGTGAAAATGGTGTGAAATTTTAAAAATAAAATACTCTATAAATCCCTAAAAACTGACAGCATGAGATGTTTTGTGTAAACATTACAGTTCTTATTGTAGCACTTGTGGAGTATTGGTTATAGTGAATAAGTTTATGGTGATGTGGATCAATTCCATGACACACTACACCTCATGAAGGCACTGGACCACTGACCGACCTTGGTGGCATCGTGGTTAGACCATCGGTCTACAGGTTGGTAGGTACTGGGTTCGGGTCCCAGTCGAGGCATAAGATTTTTAATCCAGAAACCGAATCCAAACCCTGAGGAAGTGCTCTGCAAGGCTCAATGAGTAGGTGTAATCCACTTGCACTGACCAGTGATCCATAACTGGTTTGAACAATAAAGGCCATGGTTTGTGTTATCCTGCCTGTGAAAAGTGCAAATAAAAGATCCCTTGCTGTTAATCGACATAAGAGTAGTCCATGAAGTGGCGACAGCGGGTTTCCTCTAAAAATCTATGTGGTCCTTACCCATATGTCTAACACCATATAACTGTAAAGAAAATGTGTTGAGTGCATCATTAAATTAAAAATTCTTTGGACCACTGAATTACATCATAATAATGCATTAGAACAGACTGTGGTGCAGGGGTGTAACATTCTCTTTGAGAATGGCCAATACAGCACAAAATTGAAAGTCAGTATCTGATATTTGTATTTTAGCACAGTTCTTTACACTGTGTTTTCATTTAATTGTTGAATTTTTATATTGATGTTGATCATCAATTTTGTTGCATTTATCATAGTGTGACACCCAACAGCCAATGTATTTTTCGTGCTGGGGTGTCGTTAAACATTCATTCATTCATTCATTAGAACAGACTGAGAATATACTTATAATCCATAAAGCTGGTAGGTACAGGGTTTACAGTACGATACCGACTCCCACCCAGAGAATTTTTTAATGACTCAGTTAGTAGATGTATGGCCACTACACCCTCTTCTCTCTCACTAACCACTAACAATTAACAACTAACCCATTGTCCTGGACAGACAACCTAGATAGCTGAGGTGTGTGCTTTGGACTGCGTGCTTGAACCATAATTGGATATAAGAATGAAAATAAGTTGAAATGAAATGAAATAATCCATTGTGTTTAGAATTTGAAAAAAACAAACATAAAATAACAATAGTTAACACTCAAATATTGTTTTTTTTTAGAAATTCCACACTTTAAAACAGATAATTTTCTACATTATTACTGCATCCATAGGCTATTTAACCATATGTCTGACATCATATAACCGTAAATAAAATGTTTTGATCACATCGTTAAATAAAACATTTCTTTCTTTCGATAGACTAAAAAAATTTTAATGATTTTTTTCCTTTTACCACAATGGCTGAAATATAAGGGAGATTTGGTGTTTGGTAATAACCTCCCTTGTTCGCATGTATGGCTCATATGTTAGTGATGTATGGTTATATGACAAGATGTAGCGGCCAATAAAATTGGGTCTGAGAGAAATGCCTTTGTTTATTGGTCAATATTAGCTTTATGTTCATAGCCAGACATAAACGTGGCTATCACCATTCTGAAGCTGTGGGCTTCTATTTCACTAAACATCTATTCCAAGTTCACCCAGTTCTGCTGCCAGTTTACTGATACACTAATGGTAGACATACAAGGGATGTGTTTCTTTATTCCATAACTCTTGTTCTCTATTGGGGCGGGACGTAGCCCAGTGGTATAGCCCTCGCGTGAAGCACAGTCATTCTAAGATCGATCTCTGTTGATGAGCCCATTGAGCTCATTGGTCTATTTCTTGTTCCAGCCAATGCACCAAGACTGGTACCCCTGAAATTTTGAGTAACACTCCGTATCAATCTGTGAAATTTGTATTTTTGCACAGTTTCTTTACACTGTTTTTATTTAAATCTTGAATTTTATATTGATCATCAATTTTTTTTTAATTTACCATAGTTTAACACCAAATAGCCGATGTATTTTTTCTTTTTGTGCTGGGGTATCATTAAACATTAATTAATTCATTCATGACTAGCATATCAAAGGTTGTGGTATGTGCTATCCTGACTGTGGGATGGTGCATCTAAAAGATCTCTTGTTACTAATGGACAAATATAGCGGGTTTCCTTTCTCAGACTATACAGGTACGTCAAAATTACCAAATGTTTCACATCCAATAAATCAAGGAGCTCTAGTGGTGTCTTTAAACAACACCAACTTTAACTGCTATCTTTAAAAAAAAGAATTGAATTATGACAGAAATATTGCTTTAACAATTCTTTAGTCCACTGTTTAACTGATACATTCAATAGTTGATGATTCATTAATCAATGTCAGGAGACAATATTTAAACATTTTACGTAACTGTAACTCAGTCCATGTGACTTTTACTTAGGTAACCGATTGTTTGGTTATGTGCATATAGTTCTTGTAACAATGAGTTCAGCCTACCTAATCCTAAAACACTTGAACTATGATTCTATGCTACATTGGTGGTTGAAAAACAAACAGATTTTCACTTTCATTGTAAACTGACGGCGAGTGCGTTCTGTATTGTGATTGGTTAATTACATTATTTTTCTGAGATCAAATGAACAATAACACCCGGAAAGGTAATAAGGTCATTAAAGGTGACGTCATTAGCAAATGGAACAGGCGAAGTTGACGATTCAAGGGTCTACAGTTAGATTGTAGCCAGGTAATTTTTTCAATAAATGTCAAAGATACAGTTAGTTCTATAGAAAAACTATTCAGTTTACAATGGACATAACCATACAGAGTTTTTAGATTTACAGGTGTTATTGTCCATCTGATGCCTGCAAATGTTTCATTTTTTACTAAGGCTAACGCCTTCGGTCAAAAATTACATTTGCGGGATCAAATAGACAATAACACCTGCAAATCTAAAAACTCCATATGGTTATCTCCTAATTAATTACTGATATATGATACTTTAAATTTTAGACTGTATAAGTTGTAGAAGCATCACGAGGGGTGAATGGATTTTTATGTACCCTCTGGGAGCTCTTTTACCCCGAGCCGAAGACGAGGGGTAAAAAGAGAAACCAGAGGGTACATAAAAATCCATTCACCCCGAGTGATGATTCTACAACGAATTTATCTTGC
>JAECMU010338116.1:0-10039 GCA_016106625.1 Dracogyra subfuscus
GCGATACAGTAAACAAACATTCAAATTCCTAACAAGTTGGTAATTAACTGGGACCGGATTGGATACAGTGGAGTATCACTCATTCTTGGGGGTGATTGGACCATGGAAGAGAGGCGCTAAACAGGTGACAATATCGGGTGTTGACGATAAACGACAGATCACGGTTTTGTTGGCGATCACCAAAAGTGGAGACATGTTACCACCCCCAGTCATCTACGCAGGAAAAACAGACTGGGTCATCTACCAATGTCATCTACAACAATTAATCAGTCACAATCTGTTTGGTTTAATTTTTCACGGGTTCTAAAATTCGCGCTAAATGTTTTTGCGCGTATAGCGCGAAAATTAAGTCCCCGCGAAAAATAAAGTATTTTACAGTATTTTGATTTAGTTAAAACAAATCAAATCCGTCATATTATTGATTCCTTTGACATCCAATAGCCTATTACTAATTCTGTTCAGTTTAAATCTGGATCATGTGCTTTAACAACACCACTAGAGCACATTGATTTATTAATCATCGGCTACTGGATGTCAAACATTTGATACTTTTGACTTGTAGTCTTAGAGAGGAAACCCACAACATTAGTAGCAAGAGATTTTTTTTATATACACCAATCCACAGAGAGCATAACACATATCACTGCCTTCGATATACCAGTCGTGTGCACTGGCTGGAATGAGAGATAGCCCAATGGGCTCACCAATGGGGACCAATCCCAGACGGACTGTGCATGAAGTGAGCACTTTATGCGACATAAGGGTCTGCATCTATGGGATTTCAAGGGGTGGAATGTAGCCCAGTGGTAAAGTACAGTCGGACTAGGATGAACCCCTGTCATTGTAGTCCTCTTCTCCTTGCCTCTAGTGACTGGTCAGTGTGTTTCCACTTACCCTCTCCTGTCCTGTCTCTTCTCCTTGCCTCTAGTGACTGGTCAGTGTGTTTCCACTTACCCTCTCCTGTCCTGTATCTTCTCCTTGCCTCTAGTGACTGGTCAGTGTGTTTCCACTTACCCTCTCCTCTCCTGTCTCTTCTCCTTGCCTCTACTGACTGGTCAGTGTGTTTCCACTTACCCTCTCCTGTCCTTAACTGTACTGACTGGTCAGTGTGTTTCCACTTACCATCTCCTGTCCTGTCATTAACTGTACTGACTGGTCAGTAGATGTTTCCACTTACCCTCTCCTCTCCTGACTTTTCTCCTTGCCTCTAGCGAACGGACTGTCGGCCGCCTCGGTGAGGTACTTGCGGTACAGAGCCAGATCCACCATCCCATCCTC
Organism: Dracogyra subfuscus; assembly: GCA_016106625.1. Classification (NCBI taxonomy): domain Eukaryota; kingdom Metazoa; phylum Mollusca; class Gastropoda; order Neomphalida; family Peltospiridae; genus Dracogyra; species Dracogyra subfuscus. The sequence continues at coordinate 1,279 of JAECMU010338116.1, forward strand.
CTTCAACAGCTGCTTCAGAATCACCACATGCAGGCGGTAGAAGAGCTGCAATAGTCAACACAGCATTAACCCAATGTAGACAAAGTAATCGGAAAAATGGTTTTGAAAACAGGGGATAATATTTAAAAACCTGAGGTATCTGAACAATTATTCATGTGCTTTTTAGTAACGGATTGTTCAGTTTCGCTAATTTTATCTGCATAACCAAATCAATTATCTCAAACTATCCGTGCCACACACCTGTCACACATCAGCTTTTGCAATCGGACCACTTCAGGGAGTTTTCAGTAGTTACTTCTGGCATTGTTAAACTTGCATTAAAGTTAGTCATCTTATGAACTTTGCAAATTTTATTTTCAGAACATGTAACCAATTGGCAGTTCACATAAGTTTAATGTTACGTAACTGACCAGTCAACAGACTGGTGGTTTTGGGTTAAGAACTGCCATGCAGTGCTCCTGTTACATTGTGAATTATGTAAGCCATGTGCAGGCAGTCACTGCAAATACATGGAAGCCACCACACACTTCTTCTTCCTTAGCTTGATGCTCTTACGTTACATGTATTCATGCATAGAGTGAAAAAACAGGCAATCAATGTCATTTTCATTTCTTTCACATTATTTCTGAGGTGGGTTATGATGTATTATGATTTCGGGAAATTTACAATTTTAAAACAATGGTTTTACTATCAGTGATTTTAGTAAAAATAAAATCAGATTGGTTCTTACAAATGTGTTGAATGAGACTAATAATGTTCCATAACATAAGTACAGAATATTTCACGAGCTTCCATTTTGTATCATGTTTATGTCCCAAGTGAAATGATTTTCAATTATCATGAGCTCTAGCGAGTGACAATGAAAACTATTTTACAAAGGACATAAACATAATACGAAATTGAAGTGAGTTCAATAGTTCATTTATAGCCCATAACTGATCTTAACTTATATCATTCAACTCATTTTGTTGGCATTCCTGTAAGGTTGTAGTGCGACAATCGATGATGTTATTGTGTAAAGTTGAAATGTTACGTCCCGCTTGGCATTCTAGTGGGACGTATCACTTTGATATTTTTAACCACTATCATTCTCATGATCTTAATATAAATTTCTCCAACGATTTCAATCTGTTTCGACCCCTTTCAATCTGTCAGTTTCATCCGATTCTGTCTTCTGAGCTGTCCACACCATCGCCTACCTGTCTCAACTTCCTCCACGGGTGCAGTCTCTGTGTATTTCCCTGCACCCACCTGGCATCCTTGTCCTCTGCCGCTAACGAAGCTGGTCTGACCCACGACACTAACTAACGGCCGCCGGTAGTAGGGGTGCATAGTAGGTGGTTACAAGTGCCTCTTAACAATGCCAGAAAGTAACTACTGAACACCCCCCGAAGTGGTCAGACTAAGCCCACAGCTAAAAGCTGATGGGGAATGGCAGGTGTGTGGCACAGATAGCCACACGAGACAAGCACCTGTTGCGGTTGGAGAGACAAGGACTGGGATGTGGAGGTGGACAGTGAAAGAAGTTGAAAGATAGGAGGAGTTGCCAGATCGGGATGAAATGAGATGGAATTCAAAGGAGAGAAAGGAAAGGGGGCAGTGGGATAAAAAGAAAGAAAAAAGAAGATATTTTTTTGTGTGTGTTTTTTTGGTGTGTTTTGTTTAACGACGCACTCAACACATTGTAACTTCGGTTATATGGGCGTCGGACATATGGTTATGTCAAGAAAAAAAACCAGTGGTTAGCTGACGGGGATCGATCCTAGACCAACCGCGCATCAGGCGGGCACTGTACCACTGAGCTATGCTGCCCGCTAAGATATTTTTAACCATATGGGTAATAAAGAGAAATGCTATTCCTGTCGTTAACACAGAAAGCCCAGCAGTGCTCACCTCAAGAGCCTCCAGTGCCAGGTGAGGTGGACTGACGTTAAAGACAATCTTCTTCGGATACAGAGCCTCATCTTCATGCAGATATATCGCTGCCTGTAAAAAAAAGAAGAGAATAATTAATATTAATTAAATGTATATTTATATACAAACTTGTACTATATAACATATATCCTAAAAAAGTAAAGTTTTCTGTTGTTGAAGAACATTATCAGCGTACATTGATGAATTAATCTTTGTCTATGGGCAGGGTTTCAGATTGCAACAAAGTCGAGGCTATAAACATTGTGCCCAAAATAATCATGCCTACATTAAGTACAAACATGTTGACCTCGATACATTTCACCTCACAACCACTGAAATGTTAAGTGTAATTAGATTAAAATAACTTGAAATGTATTTCTGAATATTGACAACTTTATAGCAACTGTTAGTGGCAGTACTGAACTAAACAGACCTTCCTGCACTCAGAAAAGACAAAAATCACCATTGTGCCAAAATCAGTGAGATTTAAAGCCGTGATTGGATTTAAAATATTTTCTAGTTTTGATTGTTTTCATGTTTACATTAGCAGCAAGGGACGTTTTTGCACTTTTTCACAAGCTGGACAGGATATTTAGCAAAATGCCAATAGGACAGCACATACCAAGAGTCACATGATATTTAGTAAGACACCAATCTGCTTGTAGCATTTAAGATAATTTTTATAATGCACTCTCCCAAAGACAGGACAGCACATATCAACACAGTCACAGGATATTTAGTGGCATGCCAATGGGACAGCACATACCAAGATAGTTAAAGTATATTTAGTGAGATGCCAACAAGACAGCACATATGAAGACAGTCGGAGGATATTTAGTGAGACACAAATAGGACAGTACATACCAAGACAGTCAGATGATATGTGGTTAGTCGTCAACCTGCTTGTAGAGTTTAAGATAGTTTTTATAATGCACCTTCCCAGAGACAGGACAGCACATGCCAATAGTCACAAATGTTTAGTGAGATGTCAATCTCCTTGTATCATTTAAGAGATTTTACAATGAACATTCCCAAAGACAGGGCAACACATACTATGATAGTCGGAGGATATTTGGTTTAGTGTTCTCGTTGCTCCATTTAAGCGGGGCGCGTCGCCTCGCTTTCACGGTTTACCACCCTGCTTTCGAGTTTGCCGCTCCGCTTTCGTGTTTTGCCGCTCTGCTTTCGAATTTTGCGAAATCACTAACGTTGATTGAACACAGCCCAGTTCTCGGAAAATAACGTCAACTGGTTAATATTCATGAATCGCTACAATGCCTCTGATTGGTTGGGGGTCCTGTAAGAAGAGAGTGTCTCATAGGTCAGTTTTCACTGAAACAATGCTGCTTAATCCTACATGTGAATGATTGACTGAACAAATGTTTATTGACACCTTTCTTGCTTGTGAATGAAATTCGATCGTAAACAGTCTCCCACACACAGCTTAAAATCACACCTCTGGTCGAAAACATCCCTAAAGCCAATGGGATGGCCTAAATTCTTCTACTGTAAGCTACTCTCTAGTTCCAGTCACGTGACTGTATCTTACTTCTTTTTCACTTCGCTTTACGGTCTGGATGTGTTTTCCTTGGCTCTGCATTGAGTCAACTTTTGTTTTGTTTTTAGCCTTTGGGTTTTGTATATACATTTGGGCGATACTTGTTTCACCAATGTTTCTTAAAAAGCTTTCGCTAGCTTGTTCTTCGTTTCGCGTGATTCACTTGTAATAGAAGTGTTTGTTGTGAAATGTTTTAATTTTTTACGATGTCGGGAAGGCCGCCATTTGTTAATGGTCGGTCTTTATTACCGTCAGATAAGGTTTTTGTTAACCTGTGGTTTATCTTAAGCTTTATTAGCTTTAGTAATTCACTCCGCTTTCTTCGTGTATTGTATCATTTGTTTTACTGTACGTTTAAAACATATTTTTTACTTTGACAGTTGGTTGTTTTGTCAGACACCATTTGCAAAGATGGCAGTTGTTTTTATACCGCGTTTTGCCTTGTGTTATCAAGTTGTGTTTTATTTTTTCTCTTTATAGTTTCTATTCAACGAATTGTGAAATCTTGCTTACGATGTAAGAAGTTTACATCGGGCGACGACCCACACGACTTGTGCCCGGGTTGTCGTGTACCGTGTGATTTGGCTTCCCGCTGCGATGCCTGCGCTGGTCTCTCAGATGACAAGTTTCAGGCTTATCTTAAGGTGGTGTCCGCCCATACCAGGAAAACTGAGACGTTGTCTTCCATGGTGGATTCCGTCGCAGATGTCTTGCGGTCCTTGTTACCGGCCATGCTTTAGGAGACAATGGCGGCTATTGCAAAACCGGCGGAACCGGAGTCAGGGCCGGTTCCAGTATCGACAGGGGTGGATGCGGTTCCTCAACTTCCGGAACGAGCTGTGGTTGCCACACGGCCTACCGAGTCCGTGGATCGTCCGAGACGTGCGTCGGCGGCGAATAGTCATCGTTCGTCAACGAAGAAGACTGGTTCTCACCACGGCCGTCCACGGTCCCGTTCTCCAACACGGGTCCATCCGTCTTCGTCCGAACATAGAGGATCATTGGATCGGGGTTCAAAGTCTTCAGCTTCCCGTAGAGACTGTCCACGGTCCAGATCACAACCGGGTTCCTTGTCTACCGACAGATTGGCATGCGCTCGAGTTCAGCAAGACTTTGGAGATACAACGCCTCCAGTTTCCATGATTGAAGACCCGGAGGCCGCTGAATGTATGACCATGCGGGATTATTTGGCTGCCGTCATTACCACATCCTCCAACATCATCAAAGAAGGGCCCGACACCCATGATCTCAGTCGACGTGCCTGCGGACGATGTTGTCATCAAGTCGTTAGCAGTTGGGACTCTGATCCAGGATGTGGCTCCAAAGCTGGATAAGTCTTTCAAGGAGACTGTTTCCTTCGTCGCTACGCCCTACCTGGTCATCACGGATGTATCCTGTATTCAATATGCCCTTCCAGGATGCGGCACCACCTCTCGACGAGGACGTTCATCGCTTGGGCAAGAGGCAGATGGTGAAGTTCTCCGATAAGCAGATCCAAGCCATGAATACTGCCCAGCAGCACTGTCATACTTGGATGTTTTTCTAGCTGCAATGGCTACCCAGTCAAAGGATGCCCGGAGCTATGGTCTTTTTCAGCAGTCAGCTCAGATGTTGGCGTACCTGACGTCGTCCATCTCTTCCCTATCTTCCCAGCTGACTCAGGCCAGACGTCTGTCCTTGCTGAAGAGGTCATCTTTAGATTCCCAGCATTAAAAGCAGCGTCTACGCTTTTTGCTGGGAAGGTCTCGGAAGTAGTTCGTGAAAATGAAAAAGACCAACAGTCTACAGCTACCGTGAAGGCTCTTCAGTTGATATCGACCCTGGAGTCGAACAAGAGGAAGGCCTCTGCATCATCTGTTCTGGCTTTCAAGTGATAGAAACCTTCATTTCGGACATCTCAACCTGCCCGGAAGTTTCCAGCAAAACGACCGTCCGGCGCTCCAGCCAGGCCTCAGGGGAAGCCCAGGAAGCGTTGACTCCAGCTGGTCAACCCTCAGTACCTTCGCCCGTCCCTCACACCAAATTTGAATGCCGATTCAAACATGATGCTTCCGGTATGTCCAATACCAGTCGTACCATCCACCATCGGAGGACGACTTCGCCGTTATTGGTAAAACTGGCAGATCCTATGTCAGGATCAGTTTGTCATGACTACCTTGAGGACCGGATATCGCCTGCCATTGTCTTCAACACCTCCCTTGACTACTACACCCCGAGAACCACATCACTCTCAGTCACACGTTGCAGTACTGCAAGACTCAGTCGACAAGCTGGTGTTGAAGGGAGCTGTTCCCAGACTTGCGGTTGCCAGGGTTCTACTCAGACGTCTTCCTAGTCTCCAAGAAGGATTCAGCAGACCTGCGTATGATCCACAACATGGCGTTTTTCAACGACCACTACCTTCATCCGCCTCCGTCATTCAAGATGCTGACAGTGAAGGATGTCCTTGTTGTGGTTCAACCAGGAGACTGGCTGGCTTCACTAGACCTGAAGGATGCCTATCTACACGTGCCGATCCATGCCGACCATCATCGATATCTGCGCTACGTGCTTCAGGGGCGGCATTACGAGTGGACAGTCCTGCCCTTTGGAGTTTCCATCGCTCCATGGCTGTTTTATCAGTGTTTACCAGACTGACGGCGCCAATGACTTGATTCCTTCACAACCGAGGAATTTGCTTTTACCCATGTCTGGACGACTGTCTGATGAAGTGCCAGAATCCGGCGCAGTTGACTACACATGTGAACTTCGTTCTGGTGTTCCTTCATCAACTGGGATGGATAGTCAACGAACAGAAGTCCAGATTGACACCAACACAGTCTCTCCAGTTTATCGGTGCTTGGCTTCGTCCCAATCGAGGTATCATCCAGGTTCCACTAGACCGCTGGAACAAGATACAACCCATGATCAACAGGGCCTTGACAACTTCCATGAAGTTACGAGATTGGCAGAGTCTCCTCGGTCTCTTGACATCGGCGCAAGATCTTACACTCAGGGGTCGTCTGCAGTTGAGACATCTGCAGATGTTTCTCAACCCATTCGTGCATCTAGACAACCCGAACTTGATCATCCCTCTACCAGTCGATCTCCACTCCAGAATTTAGTTGAGAAGACGTAAGTATGAAAATTGCCTACTAGTATATTCAGTAATTATGAGAGTTGGAAGACCAATGTTCAATATAATAAAATGTATACATACAACATTCATTCTCTCTCTCGTGAACTTGCCATGGCAAAACAGACTACTTTATCTGGTCTTGGATATTCAAAAAAGAGACACGCTGACTCGATTTTAGATATTAAAGAAGAAGAAAATGCTTCAATCTCAACTGTATCTGCAAAACAGGCAAAATTGACATGAACAAACTCTTCAAGTTCTTCTAAACATAGAAAATCCTCGTTTTACCATGGATGGTTATAATGTGATAAATACAAGATGTATTTAGAGTATCGTGGTGAGGACCAAGGTAAGTGTTTTGTATTTTAATAAATTATGTATTAATAAAAACACATGACTTCCAATCTGCCACATATGGGTGTAGGTCAGTCACGTGATCAGGTCAGGTCAAGTGAAAAGCATTTTCTGTTTTTAATGTGTAGTCTTTACAAGTTTATTATAGTAAATACCAAATTCACGTTTTATGTTCAGTTAAATTTGTTACTTATAAGTAAATTGAGTAGCATGAACAATAAAATAAAAAAATTGTTACGCGTTCATAGGCAGGAAAATGTGGTGCATTAGGCCTATTATCGTGCAATGCGTTTTAACAATTTATAAACTACTTTTTCTTTTTGTCAAATCGACTGTTAAAAGTAATCGCATTTTTAATTTATGATTTTGTGTGTAATCAATTAATTGGCCATTGCGATTTGTAGTCTCAAATGATATAGTTCATCACCCGCCACCCGTGATGTCACACCTTAACGGTACAGTGCTCTAAACAAATGCTTTGTCTTTTGATTTGAATACATGTTACAAATCCCTGTGAATGGCCAATTTCACAAAACAATTTTTAATCAGCTTATTATTATCATCGTCAATTATTTATTTAAATTTATTTATTTCACAACGTATTACAGAATCATAAAATTATTTTAATATAAAATGTGTTATTTTTCAAGTATGTTTTGCTGTTTGTGTTCAAAATATAGATAAAAAAGGGCTGTACATCATACAGAGAGGACAAGCTTCAGCTACACATCAAGTTGAACATTCACCATGTAGCCCTATCTATCGATCTTGCAGCCAAGGATGCCAACAAAACCGGTGGTATGGTCACATGTTACAAATATTTCATTTATTAATTGTGTTTTAATACTTTATATTGAAGTTTCTTTTAGAAAGCGTCACTTAAATATCATTTAACAATGTTTTTGTTAAAACAGTGTAATAACTGTTCTGTGATTGAATTCAAATACATATGTTGTTTTTCTTTTATAGGAATTGTCGGCTGTCACCACCACCATTGATATGAAACTTGTGGCGATGAAGTCCTGCATGCGCTGCATATATTTCTTGTTGAGAGAAGAACTTCCCCACACCACACACAAAACTGCTAAAACTAAGTAGGAGTTTTGGCTGTGCATACATCGACAATAAGAATGTGCAACCAAATGTTACCTATGAATCGGAGGAAGAAGTCCAAAAGATGATGTCTTCTTTTGGTAAGTAACATTATATTCACATATTCCATTTTTTTATCTGTGGTTATGATTATTTGAAATCATTTTTTATTTATTTCATTGCCTCATTTATACCGGTGACATCATACTTGATCGCATTGTCAAGGAAATCCAAGCCAGCCCTGTTATAGCAGTCCTGATTGATGAAACAACCAACATTGCAGTGCTGAAACAGTTATGCATCTATGTCAAGTACCTTCATGACAATAAACTGAAGTTGCCTTTCTCACTTTAACCGAGGTAAATTACACCAATATAAATAAATTGTTCTTATTGGTCGTTTTTAAAGATAATAAATAAATATATTATTGTATGTATTAATAATCTGACATGCTTGTAGTTAAGATACATTTGGGTTTTTTCTTTTATGACAGTGATTGCAAGTCATGGTTAGTCTTAATAATTATATTTTTTAATTATATCTGTTTTCTGTTACCAGATGGGAAATCTGAAACCATCTACAAGGCTGTGGTCAACATTTTGGACGAGTTGAAGATTTCTCTGATGGTGCCAATGCAATGTTGGGAAAACATAATGGTGTAACAGCATTGTTGAAACAAAGGGTAATTATTTAGTTGAATAAGTTATATTCCTTGTTTCATTTCA